>SSNS01000039.1:1237184-1275911 GCA_006937985.1 Aphyosemion australe
GGGTCACCTTTCGTGCAAATATATCAACCAAGTAGTCTGCCACCAGCATCAGATTTCTGAGTGTGTGCGGGTGTGTGTGTGTGTGTGTGAGAGAGAGAGAGAGAGAGAGAGAGAGAGAGAGAGAGAGAGAGAGAGAGAGAGAGAGAGAGAGAGAGAGAGAGAGAGAGAGAGAGAGAGAGAGAGAGAGAGAGAGACAGACTCATTCGTTTTTGCAGAGAGAGGCAGAGGGAAAGAGGTGTAGAAAGCGTTTGGAGCACTAAAAGAAGAGAAAGACTCGCTGTTGCGCCTGATTTCAACACTTTGCAACCAAAACAAAGTGAGAAGCTACTTTTTCCTTGAAAAAGTTGCAGAAGCGGCCATGGACGGACTCGGAACTGGACGCGCGTCGCTCCTGTGCACCTTGCTCCTCTGGGCATTTCAAAGTAAGCCTCTTTTACGACTTTTCAGCGCATTTTCAGTCCGAAGAAACACCTTCCTTACGCGTTTGATTATGATTGATGTGGAACAGGTAGGATTTTCCTGCCTGCAGGCTGCGACTTTCCTCTTTGGCGCAGTCCCGAGTTTCATTCACCGCAGTCAGACACCAGACCCGTCTGAACACGCCGCACGTCGCGGTTTATTGAGTTCTGACGCAAACGCACAATATCAGTTTTGGCTCGTTTTACACATTTTCTTCTTCAACCTGTTTGAGTTCAGAACAGAAAAATGATAAAAGTGAATAAAAATAACAGATTTATTCTCAAAACAAACCCCGCAGGAGGAGGTTGCGCAGTAAGTCACTTTAAACTGACTCGATGCGTAAATTTGCGGAGAGTCTTTTCCAGGCTGCAGAACCGAACTTCCAAATAAAGCTCGATTTTCATTACCATTAAAATAATATTTTTTTAAAACCCCGCAGGGATGAAAAAGGGCAGCTCAACCCCCAAAGAAAATCTCCCAAATCCTGACTCGCTCCAGTAAATCTCCCTGCCTCTCTACTGAGAATGTGAGACTTTAGGCTTTTATTGTGAAGTCCACGCAGCTCTGATACAGAGCTGCGGTTCTGTTTCCAGCGCTTTGATGTTTGATCTGCGGGATTTATGTCTCCTGCTGGCTGTGCGCCTCACCTTGAGCACTCCTGAGTGCTGCAGGCAGAAAAAGAACCTGAAATACAACTTGTCTTTAACTTTTTAGGATCTTTAAGAAATATTTTACCATGATGTGTCAAAAGTGAACTGTTTATTTTATCCCCAAACTTAGATCAAAGTTATTCTAGAGTGTGTTTTAATTAATGTTGCCACATATATTCTGTATATTTTAACCATCATTACTCTTAATTTATTGTGTGTTTTAAAATCTGGATGATGCAGATGGGTTATGGTAAAGCCACGCCCCTTTCCATAACCCAACTAGGTAAAGGGTGGGGCCTGGCTGCTGGTGACTCCCATCTTTCCTCTGCCTCTCTGTACTTCTTTCATCCCAGCATCTCCAATCACTCTGATTTATTTTTGATCCGGTTGCTGTATGGATTTCCCTTCTCACTCCACCTCTCCTAATTTCCCGAATGTTCTTCCTCTCCCAAGCACAGCAGTGGTCCTTTGCGGTCTGTTTCCTAAAAAGAGCCCTGTAATTGATAGAATCAAGTGTAGTGTACGACACCTTGCACAGCTGCAGTGCGATGATTAAAAGCCTCTGTTCCAGGTGCAGCGCTCACCCTCCCAACTCCATACCAACCTCCACCACTCCTCGTCCTGGATATGTTACTCTGAAAGAAAAAAGACTCTTGGAGCTTTTGTTTTATTATTAGTTTCCCTGAAATCGCTCTATTTTTGGCGTCCCTTGAGGATAGTTGTATTCAGGGTGCGAATTACACACAGACTTCCGGGGGAGCCCACTTAGACAGGGTGGGGGGGGGGGGGGGGGGGGGGGGGTAGGAGACCTTGGTCCCTGAAATGCCTAGAAACGGCCCTGGGTGTGGGACTGAGTTTTGAGGGTGATCTGAATTGTATCAAATAAATAAATATTACATACTTATAAATTATTATTATTATTGTAAAGTTACAAACGTGTAGTGGGTTATATCTGCCTACATTTTCCTTATCAAGCACTTTGGGTTTTTTTTATGCGACTATTTTCCTGTCCTGTCTGTGTCTTAGCTGCATCTCCTCTCAATCCTCCAGAAAAACTGCTGCATGGCTTCTTCATTTTCAACTAATGAGTTACTTTTGAAATTAGCAGATCAGAAAGATCTGTCAACCGCAAAAATAGCGGAATATGCGCTGTGCGGCCGCGCCAGTGAGGTGACGTCACCGAAGCACGGGAGATGATTCCTGCAGCAGCGGAGCGCGTCAGACGCAAATGAAAGAGAAAATATGAGCAAACATGAACGATCGCGTGTTAATTATGTTTTATTTGGTGGCGCCACTTTGAGAATGTTACTGTGGCCGTGCGCAGGACGCAGCTGCCCGGCGGAGCGCATCAGTAATCAGCGCTCTGCCGCTCTCCATCCTCTCCGCCCAAAAAAAGACCCGCTACGCTGAGAGTCCAAATAAATAATGTAATATATGTAGGAACTGGATCTTTTTTCGGGCTCCCCCTGGGTGTGTAAGTTGAGGGCTTCCAGGGGAGCCCGGAGCCCTTTCAGGGGAGCCGGGCTCCCTTTAGCTCCCCCGTAATTCGAACCCTGGTTGTATCCAACAACAGCAGGAACTGAGTCTCACATTCGTCGGATTATTGGTCACAACTTAGCTGAGTTGTTCAGATGTGAAGTAAATGGTGTGTATTGGTTAGTGCTTCTGGGTTCAGAGCGAGGGGCAAACTCCGCCGGCAGAAAGTGAAGCAAACACAGAAGTGACAAAAACTGTAGTTCCCCCATTATCCACTAGGGGGTGGCCCCAGAAAGGAGGCAGTTCCCATTGACTCTCATGTTAAAAATGTCAAATTCACAGCAGAAATAAACATGTTTACAGCCTGGTTAAAAAAATATGTTAGGTCTAATAGGTCAAGTTTACCGTCATGACAACTCTGAGGGGGGTGGTTATGCTAAATTCATGCTAAAAGTGCCCACCAACGTCCGTTAGCTTCGGGTAGCTCTAAGTTAGCTCCTGGTTAGCTCAGTTAGCTCGTAGCTACATCGGCTCAAAGTTTGATGCATGTCAGTCATCTGCCCCCACCCTCTCAGCTCTACCCCTATCGTTGCCCCTTTTTGTATTTTCCGGGAGCCAAGATGGCGACGGTGGGAACCGCCCACTGAGCTTCAATTTAGCTCTTTGGAAATGTACGGGTGACATCATAGAGGCTCTGTCCATTTTATACATACAGTCTATGGTTCTTTAGGGTTTGACAGCATCAGCAGAGCTGCTTCCTGATGATAGTGCCCTCTTCTGGTTGGTGAAGATTTGGAAACTGGTCTTTTTTATTCAAATTCTTTTATTTCAGATTCAGAGTTTATGTTGTGTTTTTGTTTTTAAAAGTTCAAGAACAGATATGTGAATTTATTTGATGCAGCTTTGTTTCCTCTGTGACAGGCAGATCGTGTATTACTATTTTCAACTGTTTGCATGTGGAAATAAAATTTCTACTAGAATCTGACGAGTTTCTGGAAAAATATGTCAGCTGAAGCAGTTTTGTGGAGTTTAAAACAACAGCAGCATCATTTAGGAGTTCATTTGAGTTAAAAAAGACAAAAGCTGACTCAGCTCTTCAGACGGTTGTGAGCTAAACTGAAGAGACTTGTGAGAAACGTGTAAAGAATCGCTTTGACAAGCATCCGTTCAGATCAAGGTGTTAGCCTCTAACTCGGAGAGTCGGCCTTTTTGTCAGACGCCGCCTTAATTCTCACACTCATTTCCTCACTTTTAATTTCTGTGCCCCCCCTCCTGCCGGCGTGGAATCAGAAGTTCACCCCCTGCAGACATTTGTAATTATTATGGTATTAGGCCACAAAAAGAGCCATTTAACCACAAGGAGGTGAAATCTGGAGGGCCTCGTTTAGCTGCCCTGGAGCACCGTTATTATCAGGTTTGTAAGGTTACACACACTTCCTTCCATGTGAATCTGGAGAGCATCTGCAGGTATAATTTTATGCTGATTCCTGGTTTTATATGACCCAGGAAACCTCAAAAGGGACATGCTGCTTTGGGAGCGGAAGCACATGTTTGCCCTCTTGTCATGTAGTCCTCTGGAGAAGTGGGCTTTAAGCTGGAGGGCTCCTAATCAATGTGTTTGTGTGTTTGACTCTCAGATAACAAATCACTGAGTTGGAATAAGCCGCATTCCTCTGGACACGTTGCCGCTCGCCTCCTAATGTGTGCTTTTTGTTTGTCATCACCTCAAACTCCGTAGAAAATAGCTTCCTTTCTCACTTTAAAGCCTCTCCTGACCGCAATTCAAAAGCAGTAATCCATGTACAAACATGCAACCACAAAGTGCTTTTTATCTCTGGAGGCAGGTAAAAAACACACAACCTGTTTTTAGCAAAGGTCGCATTCTTGTGAGTTGGCTAAGTTCGATTCAGCTGAATGGCTACAGGGCACGTTTAAGGTGGATTTTCATTTAACGTGCTGATAAATGTTTAATATTTGTTCTGAATAACACGTGAAACCATTAGAGGAATATGATAAGGTCCCCGGTGTTTGTCCGGTGAGCTCAGACAGCCGTGCATCACGCATGATTAATCCTGGATGGTAAAGTTAGTTAAAATAGTCGTTTACCGTGCAGAGCAAAGTTTATCCCCTCATTTTTTCATCTTCTGAGACCCACAACAGCTTCAAAAGAGCAAAAACTGTAATTACACGTGCACAGGTAAAGAGCCAGGATCTGCTGCAGGTCTCTTCCTGTTACCCCGTCTTTCTACAGAACGTGAAAGCGGCGCGAAACAGCTGTGAAATGTTCAATGTGGCAATTAGCCGCCGCTATAGTGGACAGGGTTCTTTCCACTGGCAGCTAACGTTTTTGACGCCTACCAGAAGTGAAGGGATGCTATCACTACATCTTGACTCTATTTTTTACGCGCTACGCTTCTAAAACATGTCAAAGTCCGCAGTTTAGATCGGGCCAGACAGGAAGTCAAACACAAAGGAAGTGTGAAACATCCGGAAACTTTCAAAATAAAAGTCTCGTGCAGTACGTCGTTACCTGTGAAACCCCCGTAGCCGACGTAAACCGAACAGAAAATAAACCACAGACCTTTTTGGATACATGCCTGTGTCCTTGGTTGTTATTGTGTGGACTTCTGAAGTCACGCGTCGTGTTGCAATTCTCCCGTGATTTTGTGAACTCACGAGATCAGCTGTGTGGAATGCTTTTGCTCCCGTTTCGCATCAGAATTGGTCCCGGTTGGGAATGAGCTCGCGGGTAGAATGGCGCTTTTACGTTTCGCCACGTTTTCGTGGCAGATGGAAAGCCGAGGTTAAAGGTGTGTTTTCCTCTCCACTGTTGCTACATGCTTGCTTAGTATGGGGATTGCTGTAAAGCCACTGACACAAGTCAGTGACTCGATGCAGTCTGCTGGGTGTCTTATATAGGAAACTTTTAACTAACTGGCATAATGAACTGAACTCAATGCACTGATAAGTAGGTTTAATTGGAATAAATACACTGAACTGAATTGAAATTAAAGGTGTGTTTCATAGATTATCTTTGTCTCCCTTCATCTGCTTGTCTCTCTGTCCTTTACAATAACAGACTAGCTACACTTGTTACGTCCTGTTGTTTCTGAGTGTGTGTGTTCGGTTTCTGTTATTTAACTTGTTATTTTTTTCTCACTGTGTCCACCGCTGTGTTTTTAACTGTGGCTAACGCTTAATGACTCCACATAGCACCAGGAAGACAGCCTGCTGTGTTTTAGCGGGAGAGGGCTGCGTTTGCTTTTACACCACGTCCCTAGAGTCCTTTCACAATGGATTTATGGCCACTATTAATGATTTTAAAGTAAGAGTGACCATCCTCCCACACCCGACTCCCACTTGTTTCTCATTCTCCAAAGCACACACCCCACTACCACGCATGCCATCATTAGTATTTGGATTGAAGGTAATTTTAAAAGGTACGAAAAGTAAAATAAGTTGTGTAAAATAAAAAAAAAAAGACATGAACCTTGAACTTGAAACAAGAAGTTGCTTAGGTGTGGTCTTCTCCTTTGAGGCGATGCTGCCTTACAATTAGAGGGAGTTGTAAGGAGGGAAGGAAGGAAGCAGGGAGGAAGGGATGGACAGAGAGACATCAAGGAGTGGGATGAGAGATGATTAGAGTCAGCCATTGTGCTGCCACTGTGCAGTTTTGTTGTTCTGGTCTCCGGGGAGGAAGCTGATGGTGATGTGTAATTTCAAATGCAACCTTGAGCAGAGGCTCCGTGGTTTTATGTGCATGTGCGTCCTTGTCTCCACATCTATGTGTGTGTGTGGGTGATGGTAAATTGGGGTGGAAGGAGGGGTGGGCATGATAGGAATGGCACAAAATTGAAAATTCACAAAGCTCTTTCATGAGACGAGGTTAAGTGCTTGCCAGTCCATTTAGAAAGAGAGTGCCGGAGCCTGATGTGAGTAAAGACAGCACGCGCGGCGCGGCGGGATTAGCTGCAGCTCATTCAACTATTTCATGTATTATTCTGTTTAATAAACGGGAGAGCTACATTATGGTGGTTTGGTTGTTGATTTGCATTACGTCGATGATGCCGTCCCCACTTATTTTGATCGGATGACACGTGGAACGAGAGCGATGGCAGACGACGCTGGCGGATGGTGTCAGGATTGAGGAATACCAATTAAGAATGGGGGATGTCGAGGAGAAGCCTGGTTCTGTGGCCAAGGAGATCATTTTCCTGGCAGCAGAGGAGAAATCCTAACCCCTGTGCCCCTCCAACCCTAAACCCACCATCTGACTGTTGGCGGGGTAAGGCTCCTCTGGGAGCCCTGCAAGCTGTTGCCGTACAGACATCAACAGTTGCCTCAGCAGCAGTCGATGAATGCACCCCTCCAAAGAAGCCTCATCACACCCCTTTCTTCTCACACACACACACACTTGGGTGTCGTTAGCACCTTGTGTCTGTTCGCACCAATGATTTAGTCTAGCAAAGGAAATCCTCAAAATGAATATTTTAATATTTTATTGGATTTTTGCTTATTTATTTGTATACTTTCCATGCAACAGAGGTGTAGATGGATATTTAAAATACAAGTTTGACCCAATGATGTTTCCTTAGGAAGAGTTTTCAGAATTTCGACAACAGAGCCTTAAGCAACTCTTTTATTTCCTTATCTACATCTCACAGTGATAATCAGGGTGACTTGGCGTTCACCACGCTGGAGCATGTTTTGTATTTACGTGTTTACCTGCAGATGTTCTCAAACTCTATCAATGGTAGGATTTCGTCTCGTTGATTACTCTTCATGTTCCGTGGTTTTTATGATCTCCCACGTCCACATTCCTGCACCCCCCCTCAGCTTTAATCTAGTTAATGGATAAGCAGCTGTGTTAACCTCTCCAGTAAGGCTGGTCACTGTTTGACAATAAGATCTTATTACTTTAACTGGGCCAGGGGGACCTGGGAGACAGGAGGGACCTCATTAATCCTCCTCACTTGGAAGGAAGAGGAGGAAGGGAGGAGATCTAGTTGTGTTTGTGTGTGTGTGTGTGTGCATGTGTGTGTGTGTGTGTGTGAGGTGTGGTATTTGCATTAAGGCACCTGCATAGGAGAGTTTGCTTTTTCCTGTCCGGGTATGGGAGACGGGGGCTCCCCTTTGTCATGTGAGAGCAAGTCCAGAATCCTCAGTGACCACAGCCAGTGTCGGGTTTCAGGGTCTCTGAGTCAGGCAGCTAGCCTGAGGAGATAACTCACCTTTGTTTTATGGAGGCTTTTCTTACTAGAGTGAGTCCCACTGAAACTACGTCTAAGGAGTTTGTTTCTGCTTGTGTGAACTTGACTTTGAAAGAAAAGTGTAGAGAGGTAAAGTTACCATGCTCTGACTGTTAATGTTCCCCTCAAGTTGCATCCTGTTTTTAATTTAAGAGTCTCAGTTTTTCTTGTGTTTTCCATCAGTCTTCACCTTCCGAGGTTCTGCTCTCTCCTCCACCAGAACAGAAACCATTCATCTTGTTGCTTTTTGTGGTTTATACATCCATGCATTCTCTTCTGCTTATTCGGGGTCGGGTCACGGGGGCAGCAGCCTAAGCAGGGAGGCCCAGACTTCCCTCTTCCCAGCCACTTGGGCCAGCTCCTCCAGGGGAATCCCAAGGCGTTCCCTAACCAGATGAGAGACATAGTCCCTCCAGCGTGTCCTGGGTCTTACCTTGGGTCTCCTCCCAGTTGGACGTGCCTGGAAAACCTCACCAGGGAGGCGTCCAGGAGGCATCCTAACCAGAGGCATCCTAACCAGATGCCCGAGCCACCTCAACTGGCTCCTCTCGATGTGGAGGAGCAGCAGATCTACTCCGAGCCCCTCCCGGATGACCGAGCTTCTCACCCTATCTCTAAGGGAGAGCCCAGACACCCTGCAGAGAAAACTCATTTCTACAATATCGTTCTTTCGGTCACTACCCAAAGCTCGTGACCATAGGTGAGGGTAGGAACGTAGGTCGACTGGCACCAATACGCCTATCGATCTCCAACTCCATCTTCCCCTCACTCGTGAACAAGACCCGAGATACCTAAACTCCTCCACTTGAGGCAGGACCTCGTCCCTGACCTGGAGAAGGCATTCTACCCTTTTTCGACTCGAGACCATGGTCTCGGATTTAGGGGTTCAGATTCTCATCCCAGCTGCGAACCGCTCCATGAAAGCTGGAGATCACGGTCTGATGAAGCCAGCAGAACCACATCATCTGCAAAAAGCAGAGATCTGATCCTTAGACCACCTTTGTGGTTTACAGTTACTAAAAATGACTAGAACGTTAACAGAAGGAGCTAAAAGAAGGAAGCTATTAATCGTAGAGGAGGAAAACTGACAGCATTTCCTGATACTTCATAATTGTGTCTCATAATTTGTTGATTGGTGCAGCAGCAACCACGGTTTAGTCCACCAGCTGTGTTCATCTTCCTCTCATATAGTACGACCCGAGTTTTTATCATGACGTAATGTTATACTATTTTCCTTCTCATTTAGGAGGTACAGAATGTTCCAAGCTTGCTCTGGTCCTACATGTGAATATCTGATTAAAAATCAGTTGCATTCAATTGGGTTATGACTCCATCAGGCCAAACGACTCCCGATTAAGCATCTGCATGATCTGCAGAACAACCAGTGTGATGGATTGTTATTGTAGAGATAATTTTAGAGTTACAAAATGCCTAATTGATTTAGACTCTTGTTATTAAAAGATAAAGTAATTAGAACCCAAATTCAGGTCCTGAGAGCGTATTACGCTCCACTCCCCCAGGCTCATTGCAGAATTATGACCAAATTCGCTCAATGAGATTTTACATTGATTCACTTCCAAGTGGAATCAGTTGTGAACGATGAGTTTGGTCCTTCCTGGCTGTTGTATCCAGAGTCTCGGGAGTTCTACCTCAGAGTGCCTCGTCTCTGATCCAGCTCTCCGCTCACGCTCATACTTGCATGGTTTTAGATTTGTCTCCATGGAGAATGATGAAAGATGCACTAAGTACTCAGGTCGATTAGCAGTCCGGACTGCGCATTGTGTCTATGCGTGTGTGTCGCTGCATTGAAAGCAGTGCGTGAGGGTGGGTTTAGTTAATGGTAGAGGCTGAGAGGACACATGTCTAATAATAAGGCCTGACAAAGAGAGACAGGCAGAGGGAGGGTTCGTGGGAGGACGGGAGGACGATGGAGCGTCCGATGTGTCAGGGCTTTTCATTATCCATCACTTCGAGTTAGGGCTGGAAATCAATATCATTATATAAATGAAAATAATGTCCCACACTAAGAAAATGGGATTTTTTTTTAGCTAACTGTATTAAATTTGATAGGAAACGGTATTTGTTTTTGACTATATGCATAAACCTATTGTGTTTTACTCATATCTATACATCTTTAGACTTTATTTGTAACTTTACATATAGCTGTATGTCCGTCCTTTACCCACTTCAGATCCTTGATTTGGTGTGCAATGCACCCCCTCGCTGCAGCGCCTTTCTGTGTATTTTTCGGTGAGGTCTTTCTCCGTCTGCACCTGAACAATGCTACATTGTAAAAGACATTCCTGCAGGCTGTTGGAATGCAGGTATTAAAACTGGGCTGATTACACACATAGCAGAGACGAGGGGAGAAGTGAGGAGAGGGAGCAGAGATGAGGTGCAGAAAGAAGGGAGCGAGGGAAGGAAGGCAGCTCCATGAGGCGCAGTGAAAGGGAGAGCCGATGAAAGCTGATACTTGTTGAAGTCTAAACTCCGTGCACATGCGGTTGCATGAATGTAGAAATGTGAAGATCTGCGTAGCTGCAGGTGTGTGCTCATGTTGAACGTGACGTGTCTGGAATGCGAGCTAACACATGAGTGTATATGTGACAAAGGGCAGTGTTGGCGTTTGCTGTGGGACCAGACTGCGCTGTGTGTGTGGCCGCTTGTCACTCTGGGCAGTCGGGGCTGTTAAGAGCATGTGAACATTACTGCTACCCCAACGTAACCTGGAATTCGGACTTAACAGAGGTTATAAATAAGTGTGTGTGTGAGTGTGTGTGTGTGTGTGTGTGTGTGTGTGTGTGTGTGTGTGTGTGTGTGTGTGTGTGTGTGTGTGTGTGTGTGTGTCCAACCCTACTTCAAGTAAGTACCAGCCAGTGATGGGACACCAGTGGGTTTGCTCTTGAGCCGACTCTTTGCTGACAGGGCCGCACAAGGATAAGACCCCCCCCCTCACTACATTTTCTTTAATCTTTGTTCTCACTGACTTTTCTTTTCCTTCTTTGTCTCAAAAAGATATTTAAGCCATTCTGAATTGTGTGTCCGTGTAAATGCTACATATAATTGCAAAAAGCTTCCTGGATAGCATTTGTTCTGAGAAATAGAATTTACATCCCTACCAAACTGCTAGCTTAAGGTTTGAAAGTTCAGGTTCAATGAGAAACCGTGTAATACTTGTTCTTTTTAAAGTAACACTAAGCAGTTTCCTGCTCCTCTGCCCTACTGGTTGAAAGTGGAATTACAACGGTTGTAAACAACCCTGCAGCAGCCTGCTGCAGCTAGCGCTAACAACGAGCTAACACTAACATGAGCCAACTAAAACATCCACCCTGTTGGACAAAAAATATTATTACTTACAAGTCCAGTATCAACAAAGCCAGGTCCCCATCAGTCCATGATTTTGTAGCCTGCTTTAGCTCCCTCAAGCTAGCGTAGGCCACGCAGATGTTCACTCTGGTTTTAGCTCTTTGCTTCACCTCCAAAGACATTACTCTGTTACGTTTACTTCCAGGCACCACCATGATGCCAACAAAAAAAGCAAACTTCTTCTTCTTCTTGTGCTTTTTATTAACGATCGGCTAACTGAAAATGCTAACCACTAGCATTACAGCTAACAGTTGTAAAGCAGGTAAAGCGCTCCCCCTATAGGGCACCTACCCGCTCCACAAAACTGTTATGTGCAGTTTTTGGTCAGCAGAAGGCTGCAGAGTGGTGTCAAATATGAAACTGGTCAAGTTTCTAACTCAACAATCACTGAGATCACTGCTAAAGCTCTCGCTTAAAGTTTAAAAAACTATCTATTGTTACTTTAAGATGCTATCAGTCACTCTAAGTTGCATATTCATGCCCAATGTGAAACTTTTCTTCAAACTCTATCGCCTACATTAGCTGCAGAAACGAAATAGACGGGATAACAATCTCTTTTATGCTATGGGTAAAATTAGCATTCATGGCTCCGCCCACCCTGGCTTGCGACAGCGGAAGGCTGTGTTGGTTTTGCAGTTAGGAGAGTGCAGAGTAGAGGCTAGCAGCTAGCAATAGCAGCTCCACAACATGGCGGAAAACTTTTGGGCTTGTGTTATTTGTGGAGACAAAACAACAATGTTGAATTTTTTTTCATCCAGGAAGACCAAACAAAGGCAGTGAAAGAGCTGTGTTGCTGTTAGCCAATCAGAGGTGAAACATTTGCATATCATGAATATTAATGAGTACGACTCGTAATCTTGTTGTTTTCTGCCCCCCCACTCCTCCGACTGACTTCTACCCCCTGAAACAGGAGCACCAGAGTTTCTAGAAATTAAAGGCAAGGCAAGGTGCTTTAATCTCCAAATTTTCACAATCTAGATACCCCAGATATTCAATATTTAAATCAAAAAATTAGCTTTTAATTATAAAATTTGTATGTAGAGTATTCTCATGAGACATTATTAGCTTTTAGCTACCTAGCCTGTATCCGTTCTCCATGCTGTGCCACCGTGGATGTGGCTTCTTGCTTAACAGCTGGTGATATATAATCCAGGCTGTCAGATTTAAAGCCTGTTCTCCTTGGCAAGGAAGTTGGTGAGAGAATGCTGGCCAACAAAAAGAAAAAAAACACACCATCAACTGCTTGTGGCCTTATAGTGAGCCCTTCACCCACACACACCCCACCTCGCCCCATCTGTTTGAGTATGTGTGTGTTTGGCGTTGATTTACAGGCAGTTGGTATAACGGTTGAAGGGGGCATCAAAGCCCGGCCCACCATCGGCATGACGGGATAGAGAAAGTCAAGGCGTGTGGAGCAGAAACCCAAAGCTAATGCTAACTGTTCATTCATATTCACTAAAAGATGTTTTAGTGCTAGAGAGCAACTGGAGGAGGTGTAGGTCTTGTGGTTACACTGGTACCAGCCAAACAATGACACGCTTGTTCTCCTGTGGTTGCCCACCTGTTCCCATTAGCCGTACTTTGGCTGTATCTAAATATCAGAACAGAACCTCCTGTCCTTCAGGGAAACATTGTTTTTTTCTTCCTTTTCCCATCCACTCTCCGCTCCAGCCATGTTGTGTTTAATGATTTATTTGGGATGATAAGGTTATTTAGCTAGACAAAATAAAGATTTGGCATTGGCTAAAGCGGTGTAAACGCTCCGGATCATGTTGCATGTTTGCACCCCTTGAACCTCTTACTTCCTCATCTTTCTTGGTTGCCCTTACTTCTATCGGTACATTTTAGCTTGTATTTAATGTCTTTTTATCTCAGCCTGTAAGCCGGTCACTGGTTCTGCTGCTTCTTGATCCAAGCCTCCCCGTGTGCTCACTCGACTATGTGGTCAGAGCCTCTGCAGTGGATTAGCGGTCAGTTGACTCACAGAGGGCAGACAAAGCTTCCAGTACAAACATGAGACAATATCCAAATGATTGGCCACTTGGCTCCTGACTATGGAAACAAGCCGGCGTATCAGGCCGAGCCAGGCCCGATCCACGGGGCTGCCCATGAACCATATTAGCCAGTAATATTTAATAAAAGCTGCAGTGCTTCTGTTTGTGTTGTAGCAGCTGGCTTTTGATGCAGTGCCGTCCAAAATGGAACAAATCATCAGACAAACAGAAGCTACTGCTGCTTGTTTTTAACGTGTGGGCGGGAAGAAGAGTTAGAATGGCTGAAATTGTGTTACATAATAATAATAAATGTGTATTAGATTTTTTTATGTTTAATGTGTCTCTCTACAGCCATTTGGATTAGTCAAGTTTCAGTTTTAATTTTTGCTTTCTGCATCTTTAACCAGACAATAATTGGGCTAATTATGCTAACTAATGTCAGTAAGCTAGTTCCCAGCTGTAACTTTTACATCATGGCTGCAACTAAGATGTTTTATTTTAAAGCAGCCTAATTATCCATTATTTCCTTGATTATTAGTGTAATTGTGAAATAGTACTCCACTCAAACTAATGCATTTCCATGATGGATCACATGTTTAATCTGGCCACCAACCAAACACCAACCAATGTTTTCAATTTTGGTAAAACAACATGAAAAAGCTGCCGTTCATCAAATAGTTGCCAATTTTTAAAGGTCAACTTCACTGAAAAAACATTTTTTAATGATTTTTTTCTGATTCTAATCGGTCACTCTGAGTTATTCATGCAGGCTGAACATGAAAATAGTCTCCTACACCTATCTCCTTCTTTAGCTTTTGATAGAAAGTAGACGGTGAAACTCTAGGATTAGAAAATCCTGACAGATCTACGTCACACTGTCACTTAACATTCATGGACTCACCCATCTTGACTCACGACGGGGAAGGCTGTTGTTGGTTTAGCGTCCAGGAAACAGCAGAGAACGTCTGGGCTAGTAGAAGCTAACCGTTAGCATTAGCAACTCCACCACACAGCAGAACTCCTCCAGGCTTGTGTTATTTGTAGAGATAAAACATCAACGTTGCAAAGAAAACAGTCAGTGGTAGAGTCGTGTTGCTATTAGCGAATCAGAGGAGAGATGTTCAAATATCAGGAAATAAGACTCCAAATCCTGTCGTCTTCAGCTCAGCTCTGGTCTGGCTCACAGACATATATATATAGACGCCTTGTGGACTGGTGCTGCCTATTAAAGCTGCTGCAATGGATGGCCGCCATCTTGGATGGGTCTCCATTCACCCCCAGTGCATTAATTTCTACTGAGGAAGGTGGTTAAAGGCAGGAAGGCAGCTAAAAAGCACATTTTATCAAGCTTTTTCACTAAATCAGACACATGGCATGATAGGTAACATATAAATATAATTAAACAAAATAAATAAAAATGTAAAATCCCATCAGGTAGGCTAGAGAAGTCAATAGTAATCCAACATGATCTGATTTCAATAGTACGACAGTTGTTGCAACTGTAGGCTGCACAAAAACAGGCACAGTTGCTCACTCTGTATTGATTTTGGAGAGTGAGGAGACCTATCCAATATGGCGGTGACACTGTTACGCTCTCCTGCGCCCAATGGGGCGTCTATGTATTCATGTCTATGATCTGGCTCACTTCTACTTCCTGAAACAGGCGCATCAGAGCTTTTTTCCCCAGAGTACGACTTGCAAGGCATTAATTCCTACTAGAGACCACTGCAAATGTATTAAAAATATGAGTAAAGTTGACCTTTAAAGTATTTGCTATGGTTTTAGAACATAGCTCCCACATTTAGCCACGTGTTCGTGAAACCTTTCGGATGAGGCAACTATGCCTGGTGGTGATTTATGAGAGAAGAGGATGGAGAGCATCTGGTTGCTGAAAATATACAGTAATGCCTCTTTAATCATGGGAAAACACTGACCCCAATCTACAGGGTCTCTAAAGCCCACCTGCCTTCACTAGTGCATGCTTCCCCCCATGTGTTTTGCTGCCACCTCCACCTCTGGTTCACAGCTCATTACAGAGACACGGAGTTGGCTTTTCTGCCCTGCAGCAAAGTTCCTGCCTGGAGATGGAGCGCTGAAGTCATGGAAAATTCTGGATCTCTCCTGATGACGGACAGCTTCCACATCTCCCGTCCGTCATCTAGGCTCACTTCTTTTTTTACATTCTTCTGCTGACACTCCGTCAGTCTTCTCACTTCTTCCAGGTTTTGACAGATTCACCCCTCATTTCACTCTGTTCGCCTTCCCCTTGCTTGTGCCCCAAACAGAGACCTGTGTGGACAAGCCTCTGTAAATCTCTTAAAAACACTCTGTTGGCCTCCTCGGCCATAAATGTCAAAATTGGCCTCAGGGTCCCAAACTATAAAATGTTTTAAATCTAAGCTAAGCCGTACAAAAGCACACTGTTCTAAAACGGCATTTTGTGACACACAAACTCAAACGACTCTCTTAGAAAACCACTCAGCATTGGTGACTCAATGAGAAAATGTCTTAATGATCCAAGAATTTCCATGCCACATCTCTCATGAACAGGCCTGTTGTTTTTAACACGAAACGAATAATTGATGCTGCGTGTGAGGCTGATGGGAGTTTATCTAATTGAAACAAGGTCAATAATGTCATGTCTGCTTCTATTCTCCTCCTTTCTCCCACCACCCCCACTCGTGTTCGACTGATGAAAAGCAAAGGCAGCAATGAATAGAGATATAAACACGGATGCACGGTGACATGCAAAATAACTTTCATTTAACCCTTTTCGTCTTATTAGCAGCACTGGTTAAAACCTCTAATTAAAAAGGAAACCAAGAAAATGTTAAGAATGTTTACTGGCAATTTGATTAGTTTTTTCCATCTTGATCTTTTCCAACCACCACCCTCTCTTTTACCCCACCCTGTTTGCTCCTCAGCTCCATATCATTCCCCTCTTCTCTGTAAAATCCATCTATTCCTTAAAGGTCAACTTTACTCATATTTTTAATACATTTGCAGGGGTTTCTAGTAAGAATGAATGCTATGTACATCATTCTCTGGGGAAAAAAAGCTCCGGTGCACATGTTTGAGGATGTAGAAGTCAGCCGGAGGAGAAAGTGTCAGAACACGGCAGGATTTGCAGTTTGAGTTCCTGATATAAGGACATCTCACCTCTGATTGGCTAACAGCAACACGACTCTACCACTGACTCTGTTTGCTTTGCACCGTTGATGTTTTATCTCCACAAATAACTCAAGCCTGGAGGAGTTCTGCCGTGTTGTGGAGTTGCTAATGCTAACGATTAGCTTCTATTAGCGCCCGACACTAAATCAACAACAGCCTTCCCCATTGGAGCCAAGACGGGTGAGTCCATAAATGCAAACTTTTAGTGTGGCGTGAACTTAAATGGCTTTTCTAATCCGAGCGTTTCCTGGTCTAAGTTGCTAATGCTAACGGTTAGCTTCTGCTAGCCAAGACGTCCTCTGCTGTTTCCTGGACGCTAAACCAACAACAGCCTTCCCCGTCGTGAGTCAAGATGGGTGAGTCCATGAATGTTCAGTGACAGTGTGACGTAGATCTGTCAGGATTTTCTAATCCTAGAGTTTCACCGTCTATTTTCTATCAGAAGCTAATGCAGGAGATAGGTGTAGGAGACTATTTTCATGTTCAGCCTGCATGAAAAACTCATAATTACTGATTATAATACGAAATAATAATTAAAAAAGTTATTTTCAGTGAAGTTTATCTTATATTTTGCTTCTACTGTAGTTGTTTCACCATCACTACCAGATTCCTAAAGATGGAGGAGGACGAATTGGTGCCAGTGTAGAGAAGAGTCCAATATAAGCTCCATCACCCGTACAAACTCACACAAGCCTCCTCCTCCTCCTCCTACGGTGTGCACGCATGCACACACACACACACACACGTGCGCGCACACACACACATGCAATCATCCTCTTTGGCTTCCCACCATAAGATGCTTTTTTTCATGCTTCATTCTCATAAACAAATACTTTTTTAAGAACGCCTACCTGGACCATCTGCTTCTGTAAACACCCACAGCAAGATTTATCCGCGAGGTCAGAAAAAAAAGAGTTTTTCTCTCAAAAATGACAGAGAGACGATCTGTCATTTAATGTTTCAGCTCTGGTGTTTCCTCCCGTAGAGAGTATGTGTTTATGTACTAATCAGTCCTAGACGCGTATCTTTTACATAAATATAACAAATCACAAACAAACCACCCTTCACTCTTTGAGTATCTGGGGAATGTCGCTGCTACGAGGACATGCTGACGTCTTTCTTCCTCATTCTTCTTGTGTCTTTTGATCTTGGTATGTGTTCTTTATGTGCCTGTCTGCTGGTTTTTCCTCTTTCCTCCTATCAATATCTGTTTTCTTTATGATCTTTACGTTCCAGATTCTGTCTGAATCTGATTCCCGTGTTTTTGACTTCGTGTTGTTTTTCTCAACACTGTATCTTGGCTAGACATAGAGGTATAGTGTTTTTTAAATAAGATGTTTTCCTCTGAGATGTTTTTGTCAAACTGGTTGCTTTGTGGACAAAGGTAGTTATTATCTTTGAATGCTGATCATTTTTTATAATATCATCATCAGATCAGTCACATGGTGCAAAAAGATTCCAAATGAATGCAACTTGCAAACATATGGAAGAAATACAGTCTCACCAGAATGTGATTTTTTTAGATATTGAATTTTATTCTGTAATTAGAATTTTTTTTAAATAAACCAGCAAAAATTTCATAGATGCCTCACTTGTGTCAGGTGATCAGAGAGGCGTAATTTGATTGGCTAAAAGCCACTCGACTCGATCGAGTGATGATTGCTTTGGCTTGGGTCACCAGGAGGTCATGTCATTTGTTGAATTTTTGCAGCTGAAATTCTGATGTTGAATTTTTATGGATGAAATTTTTGCTGGTGTATTTTAAAGTAACACTGAGCAGTTTCCTGCTCCTCCACCGTACTGGTTGAAAGTGGAATTACAACTACCGTAAACAACCCTGCAGCAGCCTGCTGTAGCTAGCGCTAACAGCTAGCTAACACTAACATGAGCCAACTAATACTAAAATAAACCACGAAGTAAAAAGATCCACACTGTTGGACAAAAAAATTATTACTTACAAGTCCAGCAGCAACAAAGCCAGGTCACCATCAGTCTGTGATTTTGTAGCCTCCTTTAGCTCCCTCAAGCTAGCGTAGGCTGCGCCGATGTTCACTCTGGTTTTAGCTCTTTGCTTCACCTCCAAAGACATTACTCTTTTACTTTTACTTCCAGGCTCCGCCATGATGCCAACAGAAAAAGCAAACCTCTTCTTTTTCTTCTTCTTGTGCTTTTTATTGACGATCAGCGAACTGAAAATGCTAACTGCTAGCATTACAGCTAACAGCCGTAAAGCAGGTAAAGAGCTCCCACTATAGGGCACCTACCCGCTCCGGAAAACCTATCTAGTGTGGTTTTTTGGTCAGCAGAGGGCTGCAGAGTGGTGTCAGATATGAAACTGGTCAGGTTTCTAACTCAACAATCAGTGAGGTCAATGTTAAAGCTCTAGCTTAAAGTTAAAAAACCTTTCTGTTGTTTAAGTAAAAAAAATTCAGATGCATAACTTCACAGAATAAAAATTCAATGCCATATATTCAATGTTTGAAAAAATCTTATTCTGAAAATCTAATATGGAAAATGCATGAATGTGTGTGTGCATGGGTAAATAACTGGATGCATTGTGAAGCGCCTTGGGGGGTTGTAGAACCCTAAAGTGCCATTTACCATAAATGCCAAAAATGATTGGTGCTCAATATTAATTGCAAAAGCTCATGCTGTAATAAACTTAGACAAGCTGGGCTTTCTTGGAGATAAAACGACTCATTAGAATGTGAGAGTGCAAAAAAGGGCCATAACCCAAAGGGTCAGGGGTCAATCTGAGCGGAGATCTCAAGGGAGCTCAAGAAGACCACATGTCAGCGTTTGGCCTTCAGTTTTTTATTTCTCAGAGCCATGACACAAGCCCTGTGACCAGAGGAAACTGGCAGAGACGGGTTCATAACTCCTGATCCATTTACTTTAAAACGACCTGTTAGAGTTTTCTAGTCCAGTTCTTTTTAAACGGACCGATCACATCGCTCTGGTTTAACCTTTTCCCTCCTCCCTCTCTACACTCCTCATTGTCTCTTTTTCCATCCGTGACGACACCCCGCTGTTTCCGTCTGCTGCTCTCTGACACCGCGGTCTCCAAGCCTTACGGCCTCACCTGCACCACCTCCCCCGCCTCCCTCTGCACATCTGCCTTACCCCCACTGTTATCTCTGTCATCCCCTCCTCTGTAGAGACACGACTGTGCAGGTGGAGGCTTGTGTTGTTTGGTCTCTCAGGTTTCACACATTCCAGATAATATCACAGAGGCTTTGGTTAGTTGATGTGATAGCTATCTGGACAGGGCGGTCAGTCGCTCGGCAGGCAGTGATGGATGTCGCCCCGTGAGTCAGAGGCCTGACGCCCGTGGACGATGAAACGCTTGCACCAGACGTGGCCTTGTCATCTTGGGCAGCCGTGTGGTTATCTTTTCAGGCAACCTCGCTCGCCTGTCAGAAATATTATCTAATTCTCACCGACTTGCCAGACAAGAGTCCCTGAAATCGATTTTAATGAAACCCAATGTTGAATATTTAAACTTTCGCTTCATTTGCCTAATTATTTCATCTGTTGTCTCCCATTTCTTTCCTAATAACATCATCAGTTGAGCTATGAATAACAATTAAAGGAAGAATTAATGAATGTGAAAATGTTCTGGGGAACAGATTGAAATTTTTATGAAGGCTGGAATAATGTACCTCCTGAAAGTCTCTAGTGAGCCTTGATGTGTAAATGAATAAGACGTTGTTGGTGTCTTGGTGCGAAAAGCGTTGAATTCTTGAGGAGAGGCTTCACTGGAAGTAGAGTCATCCATGGCTGACGTTTAGTCTGGCCAGATTTTTAAGCTCTGTCTTTTACAGCCTTTATTTTATCAGGTAACTGGTCGACCAGAGTTCTCGTGGCCTGTTTATTTTTGTGTCCCTGCTCGCCTGCCTATGTATCCACCTCTAATCCTGCCCCGGGTAGCTTCTGTCCCCTGCAGGCTCGGTGTCAGCCGCTTGACTTTGATGTCAAGCCACAATTTATTCCACCGTCTCTGTGGACGTCCATGTTGTCCACATAATGTCTGGCAATCAATAACAATGTGACCTACCTAGCCATAGCTTGCCTACCCGCTGCCTGAGTTATTCACCCCCCTGGCTTGCATTGTTGCAATCTCTGACCCACCCGTGCCCCCAAAAGGACCTTCTCCTCCCAGTCATAACTACTTTTACCAATAATGCCTGTCTGGCTTTGACAATACTCTCTAAGCCTGTTACTGTGGTAACAGACAGTCTCTGTAAGAGATTTAGCCATTCTGTCTAAAATTTAGAACTTTATATGACCTTATTGTTGATAGCTTCCTGACTGGCTTCTACTCAAAGAAATAGTTTACATTCTTCTGTACTAACTGTTATGTGTTTCTACAGTTTAAGCTTTTATTTTGGTAACTTCCTAGTAAACCGGAAGTGTAGTAACGTGAGACTAAAGTACAGAAACGTAAACCTGCTTGACAAAAAAAGGAACACAACGGAAGGCAGGCTAATTAACAGCAAACGGAGAAAGAACCGCGGATATTGTAAAGAATAACTCATTTATGTAGCTGAAAATGTTTATGGAAGAGGATGTGAGTTTATTAATGGAAGGAAAAGCACCAATGTAGTTAGCTATGCATTATAGTTGATGATGAAAATGATTGTAAACATGGTTATTTGTTCTTGCCTAGCGCTTACGTTGGTTGATGACACGGATGGCTTCAATAATCATCATTAACCACCAGTTCTGGCCTTCTCAATATTGACTGAATGCTACAGTACTAGCTAGCTAACATGAGTCAGCGTTTATCAGTACTCATAGAAAACATGTTAATGATGTTAGAACTTGGACACGGTATCTGAGGGAAGAAAAATGATCATACATGTAACCTGCTCCACTTAGAGATAATTTATCACAGGAAATAGCACGCCTCGGCTAGTAGAAGCTAACTGTTAGCATTAGCAACTCCACAACATGGCAGAACTCCTTCAGGCTTGTGTTATTTGTGGAAATAAAACATCAACGTTGCAGAGCAAACTGAGTCAAACATAGCTGCTTATGAAGCATAAAGAAAACAATAAAACAAGTTAACTATTTGTTGTGTGTCACTGAATTCCTCTGAAGGTTAATGTGTAAAGGCAGGTGTCTGTCCCATTATGGTGCAGATTATCCAGGAATGCTGGAGGGTTACTCCGATTGGAGTTAGCTAACTCGCGTTTATGCATGCTTGTGAGCACGTTCTCCCATGAGTTTGTCTTAAAAAATATTCGCAAATCATTCATGATCTACATTCCAGTGACAGAACGCTGAGGGATGCTTTAAATATGCTCAGACGGTGGGTAAATATGTTTAGTATGTGCAACTTTTTTCCATCTCCTTCACCCTACCCTTTTATGGGGGCGAGCCTCGGCTGGATGCTATCTCCTCGCCTGCAGCTTATCTGCTTGCCTGTCTTGAAATGTCTCTGCAGAAAATAGAAACTACTTGACCGAAATGCGTCAGTTTTGTTTCCTTGTATGAAATATGCCCTGCATATGCACCACGTGACACAGCATATGATGAGGGGACACTTTCAACTGTAAATTACAAAAAGACTTTCTCACTCTAATGAGTTTTCTGCAGAAGAATGTGTCTGGCGTTGGGTTTAAGTCAGGGAGAGGGTTTTGAAGGCACAGCCTGCATACAAATGAGGCTGCAGCTACTGTGTCTACATCTATAACTGCTGCTTGCTTGCTTGTGTGCATATTTCTCTCCTTGCAGCAAACATCTCAGAGATATTTGGTTGTTAGTAGGTTTTTCCAGCCCTCAGCCTCTCTGCCAGTTTTACCAGCCAGTCAGCCATCCATGTGGTGCCTCTCCACTCTAATTAAACTCACTGTGGTTCCAAACTCCAACCAGAAAAACAGCCTCCATGCCAGTTTAGTGTTTTCTGCTGCCAAAGCCCTCTATATATCTACGTGTGTGTGTCTGGAAACAGAAATTCAGGGGGCGTGAAGGCTCACAACCATATTTGCTTCTCATTTCAATCAGTCAAGACAAAGTGTAGAAGAGTCTGCCAAGGCGCGAGGCGAGCAGCGGGGGGAGAAACCAATACGAATGTGGAAGAGGAGACAAAGGAGGATCTACAGTAGAGCGCATGTTTGAATAGTTGCCTCGCTGAAGGAAAGAAAGGACTTTAGTGGATTTAGAAATCAGGCAGAAGAAAAAGGACAATGCAGGAGAATAGTAATTAACTCTAAATTATTCTATCTCGCAGGGATCAGGGGGATTAATGGAGGCTTTGGTTTGGATTCTGCACCTTTTACTCCGTTGTGGCATGGGATTCTGGTTCCTGCCTGTAAACGTGTGTTTGTGGGTGTGTGTTTACACCCCGTGTGTGTCTCGCTGTATAGTCCAGAAGGCTCCATGTGTCTGTGCCAGCAGGCTTGTGACCATATCTGCCAGCCAGCCAGAGATCGTGTGCGTACTCAGGAGTGACTTTGTACCCCCCACACTTACTGAAGTTCATCCAAGCATTAGAAGTTAATCCGCCTTAATGGGCAAAAAGACTAAATGTGGGGGCAGTGTTAGGTAGGACGGAAGGAACAGGGGTGGGATGTGGGCCATCAAAAGGTAGAAAATGTTGGGTTTTGGGTGTGTGTGCACAACAGTCTGCAGCGTGTGTGGTATGCTAGGCAGGAAACAGATTTACGGCTAGATCTTAAATCCTGTGCTGTTGGGACAGCAAGTGATAGCCAGCAAATCAGCTCTTGTTGAGATTAAATCTCAGTTTTAGACGGTTCTTCTGCTCAACTTTATCTGGCTATGTTAGGAAAACATGGATTTAAAATCCTGTTTTCTATGGAAGAAAGACAGTCTCACAATTATATGACCTTTTTTAGACGTGGAATTTATGACATTGACTTTTTATTTTGTGTAATTATGCATTTGATTTTTTTTTACTTAAAGTATGCAGAATTTTTCATCTGTAAAAATTCAGCTGCAAAGTTTCCATCTATCCATCCATCCATCCATCCATCCATCCATCCATCCATCCATCCATCCATCCATCCATCCATCCATCCATCCATCCATCCATTGTCTTCTGCTAATCCGGAGTCGGGTCACGGGGGCAGCAACCTAAAGCTTGGTTTATGCTTGACGCATGAGGTCCGCACTACTCCACGTGGCCAAATTACGTAATTTCAGCAACCATGCCCCTCCGCGCGGCCTCTGCAGGGCCCAAAGTTTTTGCACCTCGCACCTAGGAAATTTTCTAACTATATGGACAGTGGCACGTGGAAAAACATGGCGGACTGGCTATTGTGTGTTGTATGCATGCCGTAGAGCTCTATGACGCCCCCTACAGTCTGGGAAAATATTGGCTCACAGCGGGGACGAGCCGCATGAAGTATAAACGCTGCAAAAATTGTCTTGGCCTGATTTCACGCATCTCATTTCCATGCGGAATGTACATGCGTCAAGCCTAAGCAGAGAGGCCCAGACTTCCCTCTCCCCAGCCACTTGGGCCAGCTCCTCCGGGGGAATCTCAAGGCATTTCCCAGCCAGCCAAGAGCCATAGTCCCTCCAGCGTGTCCTGGTTCTTCCTTTAGGTCTCCTCTTGGTTGGACGTGCCCGGAAAACCTCACCAGGGAGGCGTCCAGGAGGCATCCCAACCAGATGCCTGAGCCACCTCAACTGGCTCCTCTTGATGTGGAGGAGCAGCGGATCTACTCTGAGCCCCTCCCTGATGATCGAGCTTCTCACCCTATCTCTAAGGGAGAGCCCAGACACCCTGTGGCGAAAATTCACTTCGGCCGCTTTTTTTGTGAGCTCGTTCTTTCAGTCACTACCCAAAGCTCATGACCATAGGTGAGGGTAGGAACGTAGATTGAGAGCTGTGCAGAGTTTCACCGTAAAAATATAATCTGTAAAATCATCAGAAAATCAACAACTGTGACCTCCTGGTGACCCAAGTCAAAGTCATCGTCACTCAATCGACTCAAGTTGCTTTTAGCCAATCAGATTTCCCTTGTCCGATCACGTGACACCAGTGACGTGTCGACTCGATCGAGTGACGATTGCCTTGGCTTGGGTCACCTCAGTTGTTGAATTTTTACAGATGAAATGTTTTCTGCTCTATTTTAAGTAAAAAAAAATTCAAATACATAATTTCACAGAATAAAAATTCAGTGTCATAAATTCAACGTCTAAAAAAAGCCACATCCTGTCATGGACCGTCTTTCTTCCACAGTTTTCCAGTAAATCAGTGAGAAGTGAGAAAGGCATTTTCACCAACAAGAGGAGGTCCGTTGTCATAAATCCAAACTGGTTTTGTAGAGGAGGAGAAAATCAAACACAATTATTTAGGTTGTGTCACAAGCTGTAAGTCATGTATTTCTAGCAAACAGTTCACTCTTCAGTGGGGATTTCCAGTATCTCTCAACCTCCCACAAAGTGTTGCCACTGTCAACACTGAGTGTGTTTGTGCCAGACGGGAGTGACTGGGAGGAAGAGATTGGGGGTGAGGCTGGAGGGAAGGTGCAAGGTTAATTTTGTGATGTCTGACGATTTAAGGCTGGTTGTGCTGAGGCAGTGACCTGCCCCCTTATCTCTTGATTACTCCTTTAACCCTTTGCTTTTAATTTAAGATTTCCATCCTCTTATCAGACATTTTAGTACACTCCCAGAAACCGAAACACAAAGAGTCGTGTTCTCATTTCTGCACCCCTGTGCCCTTGTCTTTCCCCTTCACACCATCTTCTAGCCGTTGGGTTTACCCCATTTTTCTTTATCCCCCTATCTGGTCCGCACACGCGGGCTTTACCAGCCTGCTGAGCATGATGACCTGTTTTTAAAAAAATCGAGCAATGGATGGATAAGAAAACAGCAAAAGGATAAAGGATGTAGAGAAGGAAAAGAAAGGAGGAATGAATCAAGGCGTACACCAGTGGCCTGTTATCTCATTACAGCGGCACTGCCTCGTCATGCCCGAGTGACTGGGCCCCCGAGGAGCGCCCTCACCCGCTTATAAGACCCTCTTTATGCAGCGAGCACTCTCGCATTTCAGCTTGGGCACAAAGAAGGGCAATTCTCTCCAGCTTCTGAGCTGTCCACGCCAGATTTGTGTTTCCCCGCTCGACCAGGGCACACAGTGCAACCTAAAACATGGGCACCGCTACATACACAGCGGCCTTGTTAGGCACTAGTTATGAAATGATGCTTGCAGATAATGGAGGCTAATAGGGAGAGTGGATATCCATTTGTTCCACCATTTTCCCTCTATTCCAGCTCTCTAACATAATCCCCATGTGGGTATTAGAACAGGAACTCAAGAGGGAACCGCTGTCAGCTGAAGTAGTGGAAATGGGTTTCTCTCTGTTTTTTTTCCTCTTTTTCTGCCAAAATGAAGGCTCATTAGACAAGAAGGGAGGTCTGCTTCTAAATGAGATGGGCAGAGTGCTATTCAGCACTCCAGCAGACGGAGAAAGACAGTCGAGAGGAGGGGAAAGACGCGGGAAGAGGATGCAACAGATAGAGAAAATGCAGACAGAGCAATTCTACTAAATTGGAGAGAAAGACATTTGTGAAAAGTAAATTCAAGCAGGAGCTGTGCCATAATTGTAATTACAGCGAGAGTGGTAAAAAAGTACAAATGAACTGAATCGTTTTGAACATTTATGTGAAAATAAGCATTTATTTTGGAATTTTCTGAGCTTCTTGAGGTCTTTTAAAAAACTAAATCAAGAAAAGAAGTGAAAATGTTTCAGTTTGCAAATAGAAAAGCTGTTGGGCAGTTAGCTGCTGCAGCTTCTCCTAACATTTGTGGCAACCAGTTCATCACTTATGTGTCTAAACTTAAATTATGGTTTGCCTTTCCCCTGGATGTGTAAGCGGCGCATAATGTAACGCGTTTTACCTGCGAGCTCCCGTCCAACCGCTAGTGGGAACACGTCTATTGTTTTGAAAATATTGTGTTTCTGATGTCTACATGAAAACACCGGGGTTGCATATCATTTTCATTTCCACATCGATGTCTTGTGATGTCAGACCTGCTTCCATTTGAAGCTCCAGTTGATAACAATGATGAGAAGCAACAGGAAGTTGTCATCTTCTATTACTGATGCACATTTTGTTTCCCATTCACACAAGACACAGTCCACAAAGAGAACGCTAGCTGCACCTCGGTGTTATTTACCTATGACCTCGTTGTGTTTAGCTCAGCTCATGCAGTGTTTGCGTAACCCTTCCACACAGGAACGGGTCCTTTGTCAGACCAAACAAAACACCTCGGCGCCACAATTCATCATGAGACGACTGTTGGGGGGGAAGTGACAAAGGGACACAGCAGTTGGGAAAAGGAGCTGTTGAGATATTAAAATCAGGCAGGTGTGTGTTAGCTCTTTGTGAGAGGGACCCGTGTGACACTGTAAATAGGTTACTGTAAACACACCTTGAGTTATTCATCTCTCGCCTCATCATTATTAAAACACACACAGGCTGACGGGACAGCCCGGGCACGCCGACCCACGGGGGAGGAAGGCTGGCCCGCTTTCAGCCTTCCTCAAATCTCACTTCCTCTCTGTCACTATCTTTTGTTTTTCGCTTTTTTTGTGTGAATCGGATATGCTTCGGAAACGATTGTGTTTCTCGACACACACTAATGAAGTGAGCGTTTTTATTACTTTGAATGCACTAAAGAGCTATTTTATGCAGAGTATTTATCCACGCAGCATGTTTGGAAATGACTTGCAGAATGAATTGATTCTGGGATAGATGTAGAGAGGAAGCGAGAGTGACGGCAGAGGCAGCGGCACTTTGTCCTAACCCTTTTAGCGAGATTAGCTGCAGTCGTAATGTCTCTATCCTCATTTATACGAAGTCAGCCTTTCTGCTCTCTCTCTCGCTCTCTCTCTCTCTCTCTCTCTCTCAGCCTGATTTTAGGGCTATATTTAAGCTAGCAGCCCTAATCAGTTTTTTGTATGTGTGTGTTATGATGTTTTATACAAATTCATATTTAAAAAATCAGAGCAGAATAAAATTAAGTGGAAATTAAATCTAACGTTTACAACTTGGATCCAAATTATGTTCGATTTGATTTTAAATGCAAGTGCGATGGGGTTTTCTCTGATGCATCTTAGTTTTATGTCGGACCAAATTTCTTTTGCATCATTTCCATTGTGGCTCCTAATGGCAAAGAGAGGAATAAATATGGCTGCTGGCTCTTAGATGATGCTTCTGGAGGAAACCTGTAAAATGGAACACACCCACATAGTTACCACTGCCACCATGTAGGTGGTTGCTTTGCGCTGCAGGAATACTAGTGGTGGTGGTTTGGTGATGTCTGAATTCCAAACTCAATCTAATGAGGTCTTATTTAAGACTGGATTTGGCTGCAGCCACAACAAAAAGTGGAATGTCAGTTTTCATTTTGACAATATGAAATGATCAGAGTGAGTATCAACAGGAAAATTACTGCGGTAAATTGCTTCTTTGTTTTGAGTTGCTGAAAATAAATCACCGCTCAACAATGCAGTAGACAATAATGTACGTGTTGAGGAAAATGGTAACCAGTGGTTAAAGTTGGGGACAAATGGTGGAGTAGCATCAATATTTCTAGTATTTCTTCTTAGCTCTTTAACTTCCTCACCAAGAAAAAAACAATGAAAATTTTCCCCTTTTACATTTTTTTTTTATTTGGGGCAATCAGGCCTTTAGTATAATGTAAATTAATAACAGTAATAAATTAAAATTTGTAGTAATATTAAAGTAATGATAATGTTAAACATTTTCTTCAAAAATCTCCATATTTAATAGAAATTTTTGTGATTTAGCATTTTTTTCTTGTTAAGTTAATTTAATGCTTTAATGAGATGTATGGACTTAAGATATGCTCTACTAATATGTTGACCAGACAGGTAAAGGGCTATAAGCAGTGGTGTCCCCAGAAAAATTTCATAGGGGGCCCCAGAGGGGACTAGATAAAAGTTTGGGGTGGCACACCAAAAATTTGTCCTTATGGTAACTCTGGAAGAATTTAGCCGATGCATGTCATGCTCCTTTGTTCTTTTTTATTAAAAAACAATATGCATCCAACACACTTACCTCAAATCTGAGAAAAAAAAATTTCAGAAAAGACATTACGAACAGTTATTTGAAATGTTATTTCAAAGTTTATTTTAGAACAGTTTAATTATTCACAAAAACATCCACAGTAAATATGGAGATTTAAACTTTTGTTTTGAAAATGGTGAGCAGCAGTACGACATATATACCTTTTTAAATTCTGATTATTTATTTACTCTTTAATTGTATATTTTTAGTGGGTTTTACATTAATGAATCTTTGGTTTGTGTGAACATGAATATGATTTATTAAAGAACGCTGCTCTTCCCTGGGGTGGTCAGCAATTTTCTAGAGGTGGCCCTGGCCACCCATGCCACCCCTTGGGGGCGCCACTGCTTACAACCCTCAAAAATGACAATGTTAGAGGTGCTTGACTATGACTACTGCTGGTTAAACAATATTATAGTAAAAAAATGATTATGTTCAATAAGACGTTTATTTTAACCTGAAATGAAAGGCTGACTGCATATTCTGAGGTAACTAGAGGGGCTCTAATCTTTCCTCTTTATGGTTGAAACCAATCATTATGTCTTCAGTTGGGATCCTTTAGAAAATTATAAACTAACAAATCTTTTCTGTCTGAATGATCAGAACATTCCACTACACCACGGCACACAACTGTGTCTTTGTTAACTTTGTAGCTGACTTCTAAAGAGGTTATCACACAACTGGTAAACACAAAGTTTGATATTCAAAGATGGCAGCGTTAATCTTGATGACATTGATCTGATGTCTCTGCAGATTCACTTTTACAAACGTCGCTAATCAGCCAAATAAACAAGAGCATGATTATTATACAGTAACAGCACAACCTAAACAAACATGATGCTGTTTAATCATTATTAAAGTAACAACAAGAAGTTTCCTGCTCCTCTGCCCTGCTGGTTAAAAGTGGAATTACAACTACTGTAAACAACCCTGCCGCAGCCTGCTCTAGCTAGCGCTAACAACAAGCTAACACTAACACGAGCCAGCTAATACTAAAATAAACCACAAAGTAAAATAATCCACACTGTTGGACAAAAATATTATTACTTACAAGTCCAGTAGCAACAAAGCCAGTTCACCATCAGTACGTGATTTTGTAGCCTCCTTTAGCTCCCTCAAGCTAGCGTAGGCTACACCGATGTTCACTCTGGTTTTAGCTCTTTGCTTCACCTGCAGACATTACTCTGTTACGTTTACTTCCAGGCTCCACCATGATGCCAACAGAAAAAGCAAACTTCTTTTTCTTCTTCTTGTGCTTTTTATCGACGGTCAGAAATGCTAACCGCTAGCATTACAGCTAACAGCCGTAAAGCAGGTATAAGAGCGCCTCCTAGAGCACCTACCCGCTCCACAAAACTATCACAAAACGGTTTTTGGTCAGTCTAATATGAAGTTTCTAACTCAACAATCACTGAGATCTATATTAAAGCTCTAGCTTAAAGTTTAAAAACCTTCTGTTGTTACTTTTTGTACTTTTTTACCAGCTGAAAATGTGTCATAAGCAAATTTTAAATTTTATGTGATTTTTGGAGATGATCTCAAATTCTATTTTGTAGGTTCTGATCCCAACGTTGGGAATTTCTGTAATCGGAATAGAGAAATGTAGCAAGAAAATATGGAGGCAAAAAGTGTTATAATGGCATATTTAGTACTTAGTAGGAAGGTTGGATATACTACCCTACCTTACATATATTTTAAACCTGCATGTGTGCATTATGGCCAGGCTTCCTATAAAATCCCTGCAGGAAGTTTTTGATTCCTAAGTCATCTTGTGCATGAAGATAAAAATTTGGGCCACATTAGGAAACTGGGACTGGGGGCCACAGAATTTTAAGCATAGTAATTTAAAAACATGCCCTTCCTTGTGCTGTAGGACCTTGTAGATGTTACCTGTAGGCTGCGTAACCCTTGTTATAGAGTAACATTCATAATTTAAGATAAAGTATGTCTTGTAAGTTCTACACCTTTAGGAAATAATTAAATCAAAACTGAAATTGCTAAATAATTGGAAGCATTGCTGTCATTTTCAGACACATGCAGAAGCCAGTTAGCTCTGCTTGGTTATCGTTTTCATTACCCACCATGCTTCTGTTGCTCCCTCTGCCTTTTTTGGGGGTCCTGTGGGCAATTTATAGTGTTTTCTCTCTCTCTCTCTCTCCCATCACTGAATGCACCTCATTAGAACCCACCATTATGGACACCAGCGAGATTAGCTGTAACATATGCAAGCAGCTTGCTTCTGCCAAACACTGCATTTCATTGTGGCCCATTAAGGCAAGTCATTTACCTTGATAAATGGGCAGAGGCAGAGTGGAATTGAAAACTCACAGGGGAACCTCTCTTTCTCTCACTTCATCTTTCTCTTTCTCCTTTGCTTCAGTTTTAACTTCTCATTCATCTCCTGCATCTGCCCGCCGTCCCCCGAGACCCTCTCGCTTCCTTAACTCGTTCTCACCTTTGGATCAGAGTGCTCAACACCACCCCCGTCAAACTATTGCTCTTATTCTTCTCCCCGTTTCTCCGTTACTTCTTTTTTTTCTCGCCCTATTTCTAACTTTTTTGCTTTGTTTTATCGCCAGAGGCGGTGTTTCAAGGAAGGGAGTGGAGAAAGAGAGAGAGGGGATGGGAGAGGACAGGGTTTGTTAATTGGAGTGCCTGAGGCGAGAGGGGGTAGAAGGAGAGGAGGCCCTGATTCAGAAGCCCCTTAAACATTAAATATTAACACCTTTTCTCATCTCTGCCCCTTTAGTGACATACACTGATTGGCTTTGGTCGGGACACACACACACACACACACACACACACACACACACACACACGTTCTCTGCTTCACCCCTTTCACCAAACTCTGAGATCGAAAGGCAGCCAGGACCAGACCCACGGTGGTAATTGGAGACCCTCTCGGTTTTCTGCCCTTTGATTTATTATGTAATGATATTTTTATCCGATCCTGCGTGTTATTCACCTCCATATTTCCTGCCTTTTTAAAATAAATATATATATATATATTTGCAAAAGTCCTCTCTCTGCTAACTAAGGTGTGACTTCCACCAGAAGTGAGAGAAAAGCTATCGTCGTGCTCAGTCACTGCTAATGGAGTCACTTATAATGGCTCCAGATTACGTCGTCTGAGCGATATTAGCTGTATGAATGACTCGGGCCTTCCGTGTGAGAGATGAGCCGGGTTTTACTCTGCTAACTCTAATGGGGAAGGACATTTCTGGTTTATCAGTGAGGTTATATATCAAAGCGACTTTTTTTTGGAATCACTTACGCAGCACTAAAACTCACCGGACTCATACATTCTTAACTCTATTTATATTCTCTTTGTAGCCGGAGTTGGCTTTGTTTTATTTTTACAGCCACTGCTTACTGCTGGGAGCGCAGAACACTGCAATGTCAGCTGGGCGAATTTATATTCTTCCTGTGTTCTCTGTCTATTTATTTATTTATTTATTTTTCTGAGATTTTGTTCCCTCCATCTCTCCTTGCCTTGACTTTCTCCTCCCGACTTAATGCCCAGAGAGAACACCCCCGCCTCCCCCACTCCCCTTCACCACACAAACACCTCTTATTGACTGCGCAGCTCCAAACTCCCGGGTTTGAAAGGAGTTGACTTCTCACCCCGTTTCCACGGCAGCAAGACTGATGATGGGGAATCTCTCCGCGGACAAAAGCGTGTATGACGGGCCGACCTTGTAGCCCACTTCATGCTGTTTGACTTGAGCTCCTGAACTGCTGTGAGATGATCCAACACACTCTAGTAAAGCTGTGATTTATCTGTCACAGTGACACTCGCTGTGATTTTACCTCTTTGCCCTCTGGCCCTAACCCAAACTCCCCCCTAAGGCCACTTATGCTAAGACTCCTTACTGACATCACTGCTGAGGGGGTGCTAGCGAGGGCTTCCATGAGAGCTCAACATGGTATAAAAAAAGTAGAAAGAAGACACACCTCTGTGCCACCGTAAGATGTTTAAGTTATAAAGTCACATTTGTAACCTACATGATTGGTTTCTATTCATCATTCATAATTTGGATGATAGAACAATAGCAAGATATATTTTGAAATAATTTTTCTTCGATATACATATGAGAACAGGTCAATAGAAGCGTCAATTTAAAGAACAGACGAACAGCCAATCATATCAAAAGTTGCTCCTTGCTGGACCAATCAGTGGCTGGAATAGAGCCACACGGCAGCCAGAAGAGATGCTAACAGCTAATGTTTGTGTAGCTTTAGCCTCTTACTGCAGTTGGCTAGCAAAATCAAAAAAAAATTTGCTCCCCTGAAAAAGAAATAAACTGTAGAGGACACCGCGAATGACACGGTTGACAATAAGGGACCGAACAGTTCAGTCGTGTGGACGGATTTTGGCTAGTTAACGTCGTAGCTGTGTTGCTAATTGTTGTTGGCAACCTTGCAAATTGTCTTGGTGACATGATGCAGTGGAGGTCGCCCATAATACTAAAACAAAATATCAGAAAAAAGACTTGTAAAATATTCAAATGTGCGAACAATAGTGGGACTGGCTACTAATATGAATGTTGTGGAATTTTTTTAAATGTTTTTTCTGATTATAATCAGTCACTCTGAGTTTTTCATGCAGGCTGAACATGAAAATAGTCTCCTACACCTATCTCCTGCATTAGCTTCTGATAGAAAATAGACAATGAAACTCTAGGATTTGAAAATCCTGAGAGATCTACGTCACACTGTCATCTAACATTGATGGACTCACCCATCTTGACTCACGACGGGGAAGGCTGATGTTGTTTTAACAACTGGGAATCAGCAGCGAACATCTCGGCTAGTTTAAGCTAGCCGTTAGCATTAGCAACTCCACCACACAGCAGGACTCCTCCAGGCTTGTGTTATTTGTGGAGATAAAACATCAACGTTGCAAGTCAGTGGTAGAGTCGTAATGGTGTTATCCAATCCAGGGCAAGATGTCCAAATATCAGGAAATAAGACTCCAAAACCTGCCGTCTGAAGCTCAGTTGTGATGTGGGGAACTTTCAGGTCAGAGAAATGGTGCACCGGTATATTTTTTCACCCGAGAACGACTTACAAGGCATTCGTTCGTACTAGAGACCACTGCAAATGTATTGATTAAATGAGTAAACTATTCCTTTAATAAAATAAATGTATTTATTTGCTTTAACATTCATGTCTTGATTAAAGATGGATGTATGGTTTGAGTGAACATTAATGTGATTTATTAAGGGAGGTGGAGGGTGGCCAGTGGAGTGACCAACAATTTTCCAGGGGAGGCCATGCCCCCCCTGGCCACCCCATTGGGGCACCACTGAGGATGTCTTTTTTAAACACTCGTATGATTGTCATATCCCAGTTTGGATGAATAAAAGTCTACGCCAACACATTTATCACTAAATTTGCTTTTTACTAACATGTTAAGGGTGAGAGTTGAAGCCCTCACACCCTTGCAGGAAAAATCTAGATATTTGTTGTGATTCCACAATAGGCCACTGTCACCCAAAGAGGTTGGTTTGTTTGCGACACACATCAAACATCGCAATTAGCCTTCACCCTGCTTTTTACAGCGCTGATGCATATGTGAGGATTGCAGCGTTTTAACGCCAGTGGAAAAGATTGATGTAGACTCAGCTAATTGCTAATTGGTTTGTGTTTGAGTCAGCCAAATTACGTCAACATCAAATCCCCGGGAACATCCGACCTTCCAAACTCATTTCCCTTTCCCCTCACATTTTCTCTGTCCTCCGTGTCTCCTTCCTCTTTTTTTAGTAAATGAAGATAGACCTTTGAATCCAAATAAAGCGAAAAATGTTTAAAGTGCTAATCACATCAGAGTGATTGAAAGCGCGCTTCGCACATCAGAGACGGAAAGGAAGATGAAACAGATTTCAGGCAGGAAGGTTGATGTAAGAGCTATAAAACTGCAGCGTCGGAGAGGAGACGGATTTAACCAATACGGGAACTTCACAGCGAAAGGTTACGGGACTAATATGTGATCAAATCGGCTTCGTCTCCTGTTTGCTTGTGCGGGAAATATAGAGCACCTGGTGGTTTTAGTGTCAATTAACAAACAAGAGGATAAATGCAGTCTCTCCTACCGGACTCCGATAACTCTTAGCTGTAACCGTAAATTTGTGATTGAGTGTGTCGCCGCAGGGTCCCAGGTGTGAATTCTACTTCCCCTCAAGTAAAATCAACACAAGCCCAAACAGGAAAGCAGGCAGACTGCCCTTTATTCTGTAATCTCTGAGGTTAGTGGCATCAGAGCGTGCAGGATTTATCTATCTAACCTTTTAATCAAGGATCCTGCTGCTGAAAACACACGGATATAACACCCAAAGCCCCATAAAATACAGGAAATCCGCTGAAATGAGGGCATCCAGTTTCAAAGAAAAATAAGTATTAAACATGTAATTGTGTTTGCCTCTAATTAGAGGCCTAGATCTCATCTTTGAAGGACAATAAACCTCTGCTATCGAGCTTTTAAAAGCCCTGAGAATGGTCAGATAAGATTTATGTAAGACTGAAGCGGAGTTTCAGATTGGTGTAATTGGGACTGCAGAGCTGTCAGTGTTACACTAAAGCAAAAAAAAAAGTTTTATTTTTTTTCTTCCCCCTGAAACTCTTGTAGAGTCTGTTTAATCTCAGGGCGTTGGAGGGGATATGCTCAGAGAAACGTAAAACTCCCTCTCTTGCAGATGCAATGAAGGTTTCATCATAAAAAACAAATTAGGAATCATGACGCAGCTGAAACAAATGCAGGGGTATTTGTCATGGGAAAAAATTTGAGAAAGCTTTTAATAGTCCTGGTCGGGGAAACATTTTTCTCATGAGAACAGAACAGGATGCGCCTAAGTCCATCAGGATATTGGACATTTGATCAGATTACTAGTTATGTTTGACGTCTGAATAGTTTTTTTTATCCCCTTGTCTCCAGGAGCTGCTTTAAGGTACAAAATAAATATGTCTTAATCCAAAAGTTGAGAAGTTTGTATTTTAACTTGTTTATGTTCCTAAATTTTTCCTTTTTAGTTAATTTTAAACAACTAAATAAGTTATTTCTTCAAATATTTCCCAATGGTTCATAAAGGGCTGCAGAATTAGTGCAGAACTGTAGCAGTAGTAAAAGATTCTGCTTTGCAGGTCAGTCTAGCCACGCTCCATCGTAGCCTCAGCAGGTCTACCACTGGCTTGAACCGTTTTTTGTGTAGCCAATCACAGTGCTCTATGTTTGTAGAGAAACATTGGTTGGGCTTAAATGTGTGGAACACTGAAAAACCATTTTTAAAATCTTATTCCTGATTATAATCAGTCACTCTGAGTTTTTCATGCAGGCTGAACATGAAAATAGTCTCCTACACCTATCTCCTGCATTAGCTTCTGATAGAAAATAGACGGTGAAACTCTAGGATTAGAAAATCCTGACAGATCTACGTCACACTGTCACTTAACATTCATGGACTCACCCATCTTGACTCACGACAGGGAAGGCAGTTGTTGGTTTAGCGTCCAGGAAACAGCAGAGAACGTCTCTGCTAGTAGAAGCTAACCATTATTAGAAGCTAACCGTTAGCATTAGCAACTTCATCACACAGCAGAACTCCTCCAGGCTGTGTTATTTGTGGAGATAAAACATCAGCGTTGCAAGTCAGTGGTTGAGTCGCGTTGCTGTTAGCCAAACAGAGACGATGTCCAAATATCGGGAAATGAGACTCCACACCCTGTCGTCTGAAGCTCAGCTGTGATGTGGCTCACTTCTAGTTCCTGGAAATGGTGCACCTAAATTAGTTATTATTATGAACTTGGTTTGCACCTTATACAGTATATTCCACAAAGAAGTAAGATCATCTACGTAAAATAAGTACCAGGTTGAACAAAGCTGTCTCTTTAATTTAGTAGTCTCCATCCTACTTCACATCACTCGTTTTGTACCTGACAACTTTTCCACGGACCAGTGGGGGAGGGGCAAGTTGGGGGCTCCTGCTGTATAATTAAACAACATTATGGGTAGGAATCAGGAAAATGTACTGAAAATATTTAAATAATTATAATCCGCTTGAGTTTTGTCTTGTAAATGTGAAAAACCTGATTGAAAACATAAGATTTAAATTAGGCTATTTTAACTGATGGCCACCTAACTGAAACTCTTCATTTTTTTTCTTTTTTGAAATTTGGTGAATAAAAGTCTTATTCTAACCAGCATCAGAAATGTGTGTGTGCTGTTTTTATTTTTTGTTAAAAAAAGCAGAGCACCAACAGTATGTGGTCAAAATGGGCTCAGCTCCAAACAGCAGAACTTGATGTCAAACCAACTCTGGGAGATGGGGTGAAGAACTTCCAGGAATTGTGGTCCCACCTGTCCTCTCACACAGCAGAGCCTTGAAGTCCTCAGAGCAACCATCAATCCAAATGTACCATCAGATGATCATGGACCATACCTCTGTTCTAAACTATGTTCAGCATTCATACTCAAAGATGCCAAATGTTTCATTTTAAGGCCTAATAAGTGATTTTTAATATAAAGGTTTAGACAGATTTGTAAAAACCCAAGAATTTAACTTTAGACATTGTCCATATTTATCTTTTCAGTTGTTATTTAATTTGAACTATTACTGGCCAAGTTTATTACTGATCATTTCAATAAATGTACTCATGGGAGACTGAAATATTGAGTTTATTGAGCAAACATAAACATAAGCACACACCCTGAAAAATAAACTGGTGAAACACTATTACAGTAGTTGTGGAGTAACAGCATGACTGTTATTTTACAAGCTTTATTATACAATAAACAACTACTCAAGCTCAATACAATAACAGGTTAAATTTGTGTGTAACAGAATTACAAAAAGTTTGAAGTAAAGAGCTGTGACCTAAAATGCAAAACTACAAATCTTTTCAGATCATATGTGATTCTTTGCCAGACGTAATTGCAGTTGTCAAGTTTAGTACGAACTCTTCATAAGTGCAGAGGTGAGCAGTTGGAAATGTTAGTGTGTGAACATGCACTCACAACAGGAAAGCACAAGTTATCAGGCATGTGTTCAAAACAGACTCATTTTGAACCATCATCTTTCTGACAGTAGGAGGTGCCGATGTGACTCCTGTGAACCACTGCATGACCTTCAGGACAGTCAGCTGGTCATCAATGCTGGCTATCTTGGGAGAAAAGCATGACTCATGATTAGTTTTGTATCAGAATGTTTTGTTTTTATTTAGTCTTTACAGTGTGACAAAAAGCTTAAAAAGGGACATTCCCCTCAGACCTGTAGCTATTATTAAATAACTATAATTTGCTATATTGTTTAGTAGGCAGCTGGATAATGTCAATACATTACCTCAAGTTCAGTCAGAATATCCTTGGTGTGCTTGATACTACAAGTTCACTCGTCTGAGGGGCAAGGTAGTTGGTGTCAGCCTGAAAAACACATGGAGACAAAGATGTAGTGTTATAGTGTATGATAACCATTCACCATACCAAAACGGCAATACCACCTTCTCATTATCTGTGACAAAAAGCAGTGTGGTCCAGTGGTGACCTGCCTCTTGAACTCTTAGTAGAAATCTTCCCATAACTTGCTTCTCCAACATTTCCTGAAAACAACAAAAATGCAGAATGTAAAACAGGTCTCATCCAATATTATTGCTAATTTATTAAACCCAAGTTTACATGCTCCTACAGAACTGAGTCAGTGGTTGAATTAGTGGTCTTTAAGCTCTGCAGACCTTCTGGTTTTTAAAATTAGGTGTGCAGGAGTTAGAAAGTAAAACATGCTGGACAGCAGATCTCGTGGACCAGGATTGGAGACATATTATCAGTAATTAGATGTAACTTAGCATTAATCTTGTGTGTAAAATGATGCATATGCTTCATGCTTGGTGGTTAGGCTACCTTCCATGTTACTGAGATCTGTGAAAATCCGCACACATTCACTTTCAAGTTAAAATGAGCTAAATAGAAATGGATGTGATCTGACAAAGATGCTGTGTAATTCAGAATTTAGCTAAGGCTAACCTTGCTAGCCGCTAACAAGAAGCACACGCTGCTCAATCACATTGAATAACTCAGACAAAAACAAAACTTGTAACTGCATAAATGGTACATGAACAGAAAAAATTAACTTACTGCAGATGAACGGTGGTCTGCCCAACGCAGGTAGGCTCACCATTGCTCAATGTCGATGTGCTAACCATGGTGCTACTGCTAACAACAGAAACACGACCTGGGCGGAAATGACGTCAAACCTAAGTGCTTTCACCCAGCTGTCATTCATTTCCCATGCAGCCAATGAG
>SSNS01000039.1:1275925-1304385 GCA_006937985.1 Aphyosemion australe
GAAAGAGAAACGTAAACTCGGCCACAACTTTTGTTTCATTTAGTTTTCCTTAATGAAATTTGTTTTTTGTTTTTTGGTTGCAGTCTTAGGTTCAAAGTTAAATTTTTTTTTTTTTTATTTACTGTTTTTATTTATAATTAATTTTTTCAAGTTTCAAGTTTTTTGGTTCGAATTTACAATTTCTTTTTTCGAGTTTTCAATTTTTATTTGAATTTACAATTTATTTTTTCGAGTTTACATGGAGCTGAGCCCATTTTGACCCCATACAACAGACATTGCAGCACTTAGTCTTCCAAACATCGATACTCTATGGATGCACAACGTGTTCCTAGAAAACTCTTTTTTACAGCATGTTTCTGTGTGTTTTGTCACCTTGATTGTATTTCCTGTATTTCCTTTGTCAACTGGTTTGGGATCTCACTTTTTCCAGTCTGTCACGTAGCCTGTGTGGCATTCATTGTTGGTGTGCATTCGTACATTTGTGTGTGTGTGTGCGTGTGTGTGTGTGTGTGTGTGTGAGTGAGTGAGTGTGTGTGGCTTGCAGCAGCTGCTGTTCCTGTGCTGCACCTGTTCTTATCCCATCACTCAGACGTTGATGGACTCCATGCCTTACAAGGACCCACCCTGACACCGGCAGTCTGACCCAGCAGGCCCCTGCCCCACACACAAACACACACCCACATGTGTCATGTGGTATCAACTCATGCTCCATTTCCTTCTGAATTGTCACCTGCTTCAACAGTTTAGAGGAAAAAAACGAGCAAATGTTGAATCTTTGCTTTGCTCGAGATTCTACAGTTAGTGGGCTGTCTGTCTTTCTGCTCTACAAATCCAGCGTGCAGCCACATCCACCGCCTGCAGTTAGTTTCAGCCACTTGAACAAACATCACTGTCTTTACGTACTGAGGAACACTTTTCTGTTTACTTTTTTGTGAATTGCAGCTTTGCCTTTGAGGGGAGTTTCTCAGATCAAGTTTGTCAGCTGAAATAAAACTCAGTCAAAAAACAGATTTTCTAGAGCGGTCCAAAATGTTCCAATCTAAATGGCAGGCTAGATTGATGTGAGCACTGAGTGAATGTGAAGGACCCATAAACACAAGAATAGAGTCTGATCCAGTTGATCTTTTACAGCCTGTTTTGTTTCTACAATCTTTGTAGTATAAATTAATTCTTTAATAGCGGCGTGTATTGGCCTGAATCTGGTGATACGATAAGTATCTCAATACAAGGGAGACGATACGATAAATATCACAATACAAGGGAGACTATATGATAAATATTAATACAGGGGAGACGATACGATAAATATCACTAATGACACGGGAAACGATACGATAAATATCACGATACAAAAAAGACAGTACAATAAATATCACAATACAAGTGAGACGATACGATAAATATCACAATACAGGGGAGACGATACGATAAATATCACAATACAAGGGAGACGATACAATAAATATCACAATACAGTGGAGACTTTATGATAAATATTAATACAGGGGAGACGATACGATAAATATCACTAATGACACGGGAAACGATACGATAAATATCACGATACAAAAAAGACGGTACAATAAATATCACAATACAAGTGAGACGATACGATAAATATCACAATACAGGGGAGACGATACGATAAATATCACAATACAAGTGAGATGATACGATAAATATCACAATACAAGGGAGACGATACGATAAATATCACAATACAAGGGAGACAATACGATAAATATCACAATACAAGGGAGACGATACGATAAATATCAATAATGACACGGAAAACGATATGATAAATATCACGATACAAAAAAGACGGTACAATAAATATCACAATACAAGTGAGACGATAAGATAAATATCACAATACAAGTGAGATGATACGATAGATATCACAATACAAGGGAGACGATATGATAAATATCACAATACAAGGGAGACGATACGATAAATATCACAATACAGGGGAGACGATACGATAAATATCACAATACAAGGGAGACGATACGATAAATATCACAATACAGGGGAGAAGATACGATAAATATCACAATACAGGGGAGACAATACGATAAATATCACAATACAGGGGAGATGATACGATAAGTATCACAATAAAGGGGAGACGATACGATAAATGCAATGTATTGCGATACTCAAAGCCAGACGATATTTGTACATTTTAAGACTGAATTTAATTGGAAAACTCAGGCCAGACGATTCCAAGACACAGATAGTGTTATTGCAAGATCCCGTTGTTCAGAATGAAGTGGTAAAAACTCCTGCCACCTACCAGTCAGAGTTTGAATTGCACCACACAAAAAATTTATACACTGCTTTTAAATATCGATTCAGTACCATAACTCAAAATATCATGATCTTTTAGTGTATTGATATTTTCCTGCATCCCTACTATCCAGTACACTAAAGATGTAGTTGTAGTGAAAAAGTGGAAGTAAAGCTGCTTTTGCTCTAATGCTTGCTTTGGTGGAGGTTTAATTAGTGTAATTCACTGATCTTACCACAGCAAAGACAGCATGTTTAACATTATGATCAGTTTGTGTATTTGAGCTCTCTGTATGAAGTGCCTCTGAACACAAGTTTTCATTGCAATACATTTAGCTATGGATGGATGGATGGATAAGTAAGACTTTATTTTGAACATGTAGAAACAACAAATAAGCAAAAGAAAACAAAGTAGTTAAAACCAACAACTTATAATAAAAAGAACTATTATTATTTAGAACTATAGTGACCGTTATTACTATTTTCAAATATAAGTAGGCAGAAGCAAAAGCCTATTTAATTCTTCTCTACTGTCAGAAAATAACTAATAATCATTTATTTCCTGTTTTTATCTTGACCAGTTATGGAACACCAGCAACTCACCTTGCAAATATATTTACATAGCATCCACTTTTATATTTATATATACACATGGGAGTGATGTGCTCGGTTCTCTGGGTTCCTGTAGCAGCACCATTCTGAATAAGTAGTCTGATGTGTTGTCCATCACCGTCTTTGGTTGAAACCATTCGTGTGGACATACGATGACCAGTGAAACAAATAAACAAACAAAAACAGACAAAAAGAGCCATATTTAGCTATTTTCTCATTTAGTCAAATTTATCAACTATTTCTAGATGAATAAATGATTTTCAGCATATTGGAAAAGTTGCTGATGAGTGGAAAATAAAGAAAAATCTAGAAGTAGTGTGTGAGGTTTTTTATTACCTCATGCTCTAGGTGACTCAGTCCTTCATGACATTGAAGCGTTCACATCCAGACGCTGTTTGCTTTGCCAACAGCCAAACCCACTAATCCTGTTAAGAGTTCTGGACCACACACACACACACGCACACACACACACACACACACACACACACACACACACCTCTACTGAAATTTATCATTCATCAGGCACCACGTTGCACTCACCTTGTCCCTCACAGTCGTGTGTTTGTCTGCTGTTAATCTCCCATCCTCTCCTCCTGGTGCTTTCTGGAGCAGGCCTTTATGATCTATCACTGTTCTACATCCACTCTGAAGTCTAACATGCCGCCATAGGACCCCTAGCTCTCTCACCCAGGTGGATACAGTGCTCCGAGTTACTCGGCTCATCCATCACTTCTCACATGAGTGCTGTTTGGGTTATCATGGCGACAAGCAGGTAATATCAATAAAACCAAAGGGGATGGTGGCTCCACAAAGAGGTGCTGATGTATGAAGGTGACTGTCATGTAGGTAAACCTCTTCCCCTGTTATTCTTTTTTTTCTTCAGCTAACTTGCAAATCCTTTGTTTCTGTTTTGAAAAAGCCTCATAAGAAAGAAAGAAAGAAAGAAAGAAAAGAGCAGGAGCGCTGGGTATTAAAGAATGCTCTTTGAGATTGGAGGATAAAAGGAGGCGTGTCAAAGAGAAAGAGGCTCCTCGTATGATGGCCAGAATACGACAGTAGGTGAGGCAAAAACAAGAGAGAGGAAAGGAGGACAAGAGAGAGAGAGAGGATCCAGCTGGTTCTTTTCATAATGAGAGGCACCCTCTATGTGTGTGTGTGTGTCTCTGTGTGTGTGTGTGTGTGTGTGAGGGGGGAAGAGAAAGAGATGCAGGCAGGGAGACGAGACACAGGGTTTGAAAGTTGGTTTCACATTAACTTTTCAGCAGACGCGGGCCTGACACAACCCTCTGGGTCTCCTCTCTGCCACGCTGCTTTGACTGCAGACCTTGGAAGTTTTTTTACACACACACGCACACACACACACACACGCACGCACACACACACACACACACACACACACACACACACACACACACACACACACACACACACAATGTTGCTTATCCATAGCTTTTTGGGGCGATTGGGTCACTCATAAATATCCCATGCATTATTGATATACTGTAAGTGTGTGTGTGTGTGTGTGTGTGTGTGTGTGTGTGTGTGTGTGTGTGTGTGTGTGTGTGTGTGTGTGTTTTATGTGGGTGTGTACAAGTCTTGTTCCCATCTGTCTTTCTATCTGGCCACACACCCCATCACACACCACCTCACACACACTTTCCCTCTCTTTGGCTAAATCCGATTAGGAGGCCTGCATCGGCTAACGAGACCCCCACACACCAAGTCTTCCCCTCCTCCTCTAAAAATACCCCACTGGTTTCATTTTTTTTCTATTTCTCTCTAACTCACCCACACACGCATGCTGATGGCCATCAGCCGGTGCCTCTAAATGCACACACACACACACACACACACACATGCTGCTCCAGGCCCGTATCTGACAGAGGACTCCCTAATTATTCTTTAATTGCCTGTGTCTGTCTGTCCAGCTGCCTCATGTGTAAAACACAGAGCAGCGGCCTGATTGATCACTCTGGACTGAACATATTGTGCATGACACCAAAAGATGCACTTGAAAGGGAGAAAAGGGAAAGGCGAGGGCGGGGAGACGACAAATAAAATCAATGAGAAGTGACTTGCCAAAGGAAGCTGGATGAGGTGCAGATGGACACTGCTCATTTGTATTTTCATGCCATATTATTACCTCAGCAGCACTCTATCCTGCTTAGTGGATTATTTGTTATGTGAATTATGCAAACTGTCTTCCCTCGTTACAGTTTGCTATCATTATCTCATAATAAAAACACAAATAAGAGCCTTTAACTGGTCTGTTAGTAAGAGTTCAGCAGTTTTAATCTGATTATGTCTGAAAAACTGGTTAAAACGAGCTTTATATGTGACACAATAGCAAGCTGTTGCTGTTTCCTCACAAAGTGAAATAGGATCATCTACTGCTAAAGTGGACCCTTTTAACTCTGGTTGACATCTGTACATAAGTGGATGTGTAAAGCTAATGCTAATTAGCATTAGCTAATGCTGAGCAGCGGTCAAGTAATTTTAATAAGGCTCTATGGGATGGGGGGTGGACTTGACCAAAAAAAACGGCTACATTATGTCACAGAACAAGGTCAGACTATCACTGTTATATATTTCTAAAAAAAAATCATACATCAGCAGAAATCCTTAAAGTAAAACTTTTTAAACTTTAAGCTAGAGCTTTAACATTGATCTTGGTGATTGTTGAGTTAGAAACTTGACCAGTTTCATATTTGACACCACTCTGCAGCCCTCTGCTGGCCAGATACTGCCCTGAACAGTTTTGTGAAGCGGGTAGTTGTCCTATAGGGGGAGCTCTTTACCTGACGTTCACTGTTATGCTAGCAGTTAGCTTTTTCAGTTTGCCGATGGTCAATAAAAAACACAAGAAGAAGAAAAAGAAGTTTGCTTTTTTGTTGGCATCATGGAAGTAAAAGTAACAGAGTAATATTTTTGGAGGCGAAGCAAAAAGCTAAAACCTGAGTGAACATCAACATGGCCTACACTAGCTTGAGGGAGCTAAAGGAGACTACAAAATCACGGCTTTGTTGCTACTGGACTAGTAAGTAATAATATTTTTGTCCAACATTGTGGATCTTTTTACTTCATGATTTATTTTAGTATCAGTTGGCTCATGTTAGTGTTAGCTTGTTGTTAGTGCTAGCTACAGCAGGCTGCAGCAGGCTTGCTTACAACAGTTGTAATTCCACTTTCAACCAGCAGGGCAGAGGAGCAGGAAACTGCTTACTTTAAAAAATAATCGTACCACAAAGTCTTCACGAAAAGCTTGAAACTTTATCAGTTTAGTTTAGAAGGACGAGTCAGAAAGTCCAAAAAATGTGACAACTCAGGGAAGGGTTGGAGACGAATTTGAGAATAAAACAAGGTCAAAGTTCAAACAAATCAACACAGATTTTTCTCCCAGTTTTGTGTCTCCAACTGGTCCTCATTAGTCCCATCCCAGTGAACCACTGGTTTAACAAAGCGTACGTGACAGTGTGTGTTTTTCCCATGCAGCATTTAACAGGCCTCTTCAGACCTAAGTGCTGTCCAAAAAAGTGCAGCACTTCATTTGCTCAAACATTCATGTGCATCTGCTTGGCTCTGGCTCGCTGTTTGTTTTGGCGTAGAAACAAACATGGCTGCCCCCTTTTACAAGCACAGAACACAAGCATTGGTTTGCTAAACTAACAGCGAGTTTCTTAAGATCCTAATGTATAGTAAAAGGATCAAAACATTGAAAAATAAACTAGAGAAGCAGGATTAAAAGGAGATTTGAGGGGAGTGAAAAAGTGAATTAGTGAAGTAAGTGTAACACATCAGATATGGCAGAGCATCAGTGACCTTTGACCCCTCTGTGGTTTATGGTTTGGGATGAATCTCAGCATCTGACCACAGTGTCTCACTAACAACACAGACCAACAGCAGTGTGTTATTCTGATCTTATCTCCTCCGTTTGCACCATTTTTTTCCTCCTTTATCTAGATAACAAGACGGCCATCGCTCAGCTCCTCTCATCTCTGTTTAGACGAACCCCAACTCTCTTTCATCCTTCCCTCTGCATCTCTCTATCCTGGTTAATAAAGCAGCCCTGTCAAGCGGCTATGATTCCCACAAGTCCATCTGCTCCACTCTTGGTGTTTTTTTTCCACCACAAATAAATTATTCAGCGCTAGATTTTGTAGTCCGAAAATTGATAACATGATTAATTCATGTTTTCATAAGGAATATGGAGATATTTGTTCATTGGAAATATGCATTTTCCCATTTGGGATATCAGCTCTTATCTAGATTTCTTTCTTTTTGGGGAAACATGCGGCATTTTACTATTTCTTTACTGTATAACTATGATGTGAATAATGAGCCTGAGAACTGTGCTTCTGCACAGTTTAGATAGATGATAAATAAAATATGTTGTTCCTGGTTTTGATTAAATTTGAACAAACATATTTAGCATTATGACTCAGTTGACATGTAAAATGTAATGTTTTGGTATTTATTCTTTCATCTTTTGTTTGGACGAATTTCTTTAATGTGTAAGAAGAAATAAAAGCTCTGATCCTTCAGCCTTCTGAGGCAGAGTTCATTTATAAAAGGATGTGATTGAGCTTTAGTGTCCTTTTTTTCTGCAGGAACCAGTTCAGGTTTGTTCTGTACCTCAGCTGTATAGTCTTTCATTGAAATCTGGGACACTGTGTGCATCCGGGTGTATCAGTTTAACTGGGAACACTGGAAGCAGCAGTACGACAGCTCTATAAGAGCTGAATTTAGCCTTTCATGAATACAGCCGGTATTTTGTTTCTTATTTTCTTCAATACAGAAACATTAAAAACACTTGAAGATGTGAGATCATACACATCTAACAAGATAATTAAGATTCCACAAACTAATGGTTAATGGTATTTTGTGTTAAAGGGGACATATTATGCAAAACTCACCTTTGGCATTCTGTTGTGTTGCCATGTGGGTCTCTACTGCCTCTATAAACACTCCAAAAAAATCCATCTATTATCCGTCAGTGTTTGGTTTAAGGAACTTTGTGCCTAAAACAAGCCATTTGAAAATGTCCCTGTTTGTGATGTCACAAACAGGGAAATTAGCATTAAAAACCAGCTCTCACCTCACCTCTACTTTGAGATTCTCCCAGAAATCGGAGCTTCTCATCTTATAGCAACCTGAGCGAGGGATGGGTGGGCATGGCCAGCTCCAGCTTGTTTTCTTAAAGTAACACAGAGGAATTTCCTGCTCTTCCTACTGGTTGAAAGTGCAATTACAATTGTCGTAAACAAGCCTGCTGTAGCTAGCGCTAACAACGAGCTAACACTAACATGAGCCAGTAATACTAAAATAAACCACAAAGTAAAAAGATCCACACTGTTGGACAAAAAATATTATTACTTACAAGTTCAGTAGCAACAAAGCCAGGTCACCATCAGTCCTTTAGCTCCCTCAAACTAGCATAGGCCACGCCTATGTTTACTCTAGTTTTAGCCCTTTGTTTCGCCTCTAAAGACATTACTCTGTTACTTTTACTTTCAAGCTCCGCCATGATGCCAACAGAAATAGCAAACGTCTTCTTTTTCTTCTTCTAGTGTTTTTTATTGACGATCAGTGAACTGAAAATGCTAACTGCTAGCAGCTAACAGCCATAAAGCAGGTAAAGAGCTCCACCTATAGAGCACCTACCCGCTCCACAAAACTGTTAAATGCAGTATCTGGTCAGCAGAGGGCTGCAGATTGGTGTCAAATATGAAACTGGTCAAGTTTTTACTCAACAATTGCCGAGATCAATGTTAAAGTGCTAGCTTAAAGTTTAAAAAACTGTTTAGCGTAACTTTAAAGTGGCAGAGCTCTTAAACGACTGATTCTGGAAGAATAAAACTGCTGACATCGCTTTATGTGAGATTTTGTTCAAAGAACTTCATAAACATGTTTTGTATCGACCATGAAACTATCACAACTTAAGAAAAAAAAATGTCATAATGTGTCCTCTTTAAAGGTTTGTGTAAACCATTGACGGGGGCCTCTGGCACAGCTCTGGTGTCATTTGTCTTCTCTAGTTGTGCATCTGTTCTGTCCCTAACTGAACCATGTCTGCATGACGAGTCTGAACATTGCCTGGATGAATGAGCGCACATGTAGCCGTGTGTGTTTGTGTATCCTGAGAAGCGTTGTGTTATAAAAAAACATTTATAATCACAGACTCTGGCTCCGTGTTGCTGATACTGGTGTGAGAGGAGTGATGAGAGCAAACCGCCTGAAGTAAAACCGAGAAAAGGGCGCGCTCCGCTTCTGACAGTCGCCACACGGCCGTCCCCGGTTCTCATAAATCACAGACTGAACACTCAAAAGCCTCGAGGGTACTAAACAAACACACGGGCTTTTAATCTAATAACAGATGCAGACATGGTGCAGTCGTTGTGGCTTTATTTGCATTTCCCAGTCTGTCTCATTGTTCCTGTCTGCATTTATTTTAGAGAATGTTCAACAAGTACTAAAATTTAACATCTTTCTTTGTTTGGAAAGCTTTAAACAAATGCCACGCCGCAATTAGTTGCATTATTTATTATTTTTTTTGCACAGTGCCGAGCTTTAACTGCAGGCTGTTTTTCGTTCTGCTTTCAGTTTGCATTCAGAAGAAACCCGAAGTCAGTAAATTGTGTTAAAATGCCAGAGAGCAACAACTGGAATTCATATTCCAACTGAAAAGGTTGAGTGACTTTATCTCGTTGTTTGTGTGGCTGGTGAGCTCAGTTGGATACAAAAGGAGCTTAAAATGCAGCTATTTAAAGTTCTTGGGCCTTTTTTATTCTTGTCTAGCCCGGCTAAACGCAGACATCTATTAGACATCTACAAATACATGCAGACATGTACTAAACCTTCACTTTAAAGCCACATTTAGCCTGAATGAGTCCTAAATCTCTTTTGTTTGATTCAAAAAGGTTCACTTCTGGTTTATACTGATTCAAAATGAGTACTTGCACATATTAATGAGCACCTCATGAATAACTATTTCAATCCTTCTGAATGCAGTTTGCACATTTCTTTAATAGGGATGTTCATTATAGGCTTATTTGCTGATATGCCGCTATAGCCAAGGGCTGAGCAATCGAAAATTTATCGTTATCGAAATTTCTGACTAATCGATATAAATTTTGCCATGTCAATAAATTTAGTAATAAAAAAAATTAAAAGATGTGTGTAGGTTGGTGACGTTCATGTCCCTTTAAGAAGCTGTTCCACCTTGAGTCACATGACAACGTGACTCAACGTAATACACGTGACAGCCCCATCTAGTGGACAACTTTTGTTTTTGCGCATTAGTGTAGTTATCGTCCATTTATCGTTATCGAGGTGAACTCCTCAATATACCGTGATATTGATTTTAGGCCATATGGCTCAGCCCTAGCTTAATGACTAGATTATACGTCTCCGTCAGCAAGTTTGCGCTCACACACACGCGTATTGACGGAGACGTTTTCCATATATACTTCTCTGTTGGTGTGTCAGTGTTGTGAAGCAATTCTCTGAAAGGACAGCAGAGGGCGTAGTGCTTGTCTGGTGCATCCTGCCATGCATGCAGTCACATCTCTAGTGTGTTTATGTATTTCAGAGACTTTTTAACATGGGCAATGTTGTCCTCCACCTCTTCATCCAGTCACCACCTCTAAACTCACGTTTCCCATAATTTTCTGACACAAATAAAAAGTTTACTGCGTATCTTTGTACTTTTTCAGTCACGGTTGTATTAACATTTTATATCGTTGGACTTTTTCCACGAGACGTTCTTCAATCTGCTCTGTGGCTGTCGATAGGGTTAGGGTTTTGGCTCTCGTTTTACTTTTATTGATTGGGAATGGCGGTGCTGTTGATGAAGTTAAAGGAAGCGGTGTTCTGACCAATCACAGACTTGCGATCTCCGTCGCTTTTGACTGATATTTAGGAAAGTGGGCTCTACCACTTCTGCCTTTTGGCGAGCCCTTTCAACGACGGATAATGGCGTTGTGTGTCTCCGCACCTATGTAGAGTGGAAAGTAAAACTTATCTCTTTGCTGTGCGTTCGTCTTTTTAACACCTTAATCTAACTGCTGAACTGTCTCCTCAGCCTTCATTAGTGTCTGCAGGAGCGGTTCATCACTAAATCAAACAAATCAGCTGTTCATGATCTAAAACATGCTGGAAGCAGACTGCAGCACCAAGCATGTAAACTGATTTTTTTCTAAGTCCCAACAGACCAGACTGGCAACCCTGAAGTTTGCAAGTTTGGTATTCTGGCCACAGAGGGTGGTGGGGGTCTGTAAAGGGTCATTTTAGCACATACTGGCTCAAGAAAATGATTTAATATTATGAAAAAGTTGCAAAGAATCCCTTTAACTCTTCATTTCCAATACCAATACAAACCAATACCAATAGAAGCAGGGTCTCCCCTCTTAGAAAAAAGAAAAATTAAATAATTTTAGGTAACTAACGTCACAAACTTCCTTCCATACATACCTAAACTTTAAAAAGTATCTGTGCAAAATATGACGACTAGTTTTATTTAAGTTAGGCCAGTTGTACCAAACAGAAATATCTCAAAACCTTTACCTCAGATCTGTCCTATTCTGACATTTTTAGTGAGACAAGAAGTAGCTGAAGAGTTTGATGTACATATAATATGTGTCTGGTATGTAAAATGTTGTCATTAAACACTGAAACTGATAATTTCTGATATGGCAATGCCAATATTGGCCGATACCATCAGACATCCCTAGTCTTTAGTCATATTCATTTTTCCTCTCTTATGTCTCCTTTTCTACAGTTTGCAGTGCCGGCGTGTCGGTGAAGGTTTATCCTGAGGTGGAGGTGATCAAAGGCCAGACAGCCCGACTGCCCTGCTCCTACTCCGGCTCACAGTCAAGCAGCACGATTGTTGAATGGTTCATTGTGAGTTTTCTCCACAAAAAGAAGTTCTCCCCCGTCAGAATATTTATATATTACACAAACCCTTTGTTTTCTATCTTTCTTTTTCTTTCTATAAATCCAGGAGGAACAGGGATCCAGGACCCGTGTGGCTTTCCGGCCCCAAAGTGGGGAGGGAGTAAGCGACAATGGCACTCCTCTGAGTGGACGAGTCACGATTGAGAAGAATTTCACTTTGACGATCACGTCCATTAAACCCTCTGATGAGCTGACCTTCATCTGCCAGGTCACAGCTGGTCCTGATGGGTCTGGAGAAGCCAGCACCATGCTCAAAGTTTTCTGTATGTTAGCTAAAACATTTGTTTAGCCGTTTTTCTGAAGCCTTCACAAACACTCAGTTTGATTATGATGTGGTGCTGCCAGTGTTAGTAAAGGGATCTAAGATCTGTGTGTGTGTGTGTGTGTGTGTGTGTGTGTGTGTGTGTGTGTGTGTGTGTGTGTGTCCATGCATGCTGTGGCTTAATCACGTCTAATATATCTTCCTGATTGCGTTTCACACCAAAATCTATTTAAAAAAGCAAAATTTTAAATTTTTAAATGTTTGATCCAGTCCTCTGTTTTAGTTTAAAAAAAAAAAGACTTAGGTAATTTTTTTTTTTTCTCGTGTGGAATGCTGAGCCCTCCCAAATGCCTGAGGTTACCAAATTCTGTGGAAAAAGATTATTCAAAGGTCAATTAACCTCCGTCTAATCACTCTTGACATAATTGATGAATAGTTCAATCACACATGTCACGTCTCATATATGTCTGCCTAATAAGAGCGCACATTTACCACCAGAACGTTAAGAGTCGACCCTGGAGCAGCTTGTGTGTCCTTGCCTTTCCCACCGTGGGTGCACATGAGTAAGATTCCTGCTGCATTTTGAACTCCAACTCAGATATTTCAGCAGTTCAAGTTGGAAAAATCTGCCTCTAAAGGTGGAATTCTGATTGGAATTCTCAGAGATTCCTAACGATCCTGATCTTAAAATCCAATATGTCTGCCTCAAATATGAAAAACAGTGTAGTAATGAACTATTTTCACCTTTCACAATGAATCTGTTGCACACATACATTAGTATGTGGAATACATACATGAATACAATTTTATTTACCTGTATTCTCATTAGCATTTCGCCTGATTACTGAGCACAACAGGTAGCGAATCCCATTGGTTCAGATTTCAACTGGCACCTAGTAAAGTTGAGTGTGATGTCAAAATCAAAGTCCTGACTTACAAATCAATGGAAAAGCTATAATAATCACCACCAAATGGTAAAAATTTGGTTGAGAGAATAACAAATCAAGCACATTTTGGCCACGGCACCAGTTACTGATTAACATGGTGATCGGTGCTTTAAAGGAAAACTATTAAAACAAATTTTTATTTGTAAATAGTCCAGTCAGTGATCAAAAACTACTCAGGAGTGATATTTGGAAAGGAAAATGAATACGTGTCTTTTTAAACCAGCAGTTATTTTTTGGCACTCATTGAATGGACCATTTAAAGGGATACAATGCAGTTTTAACTTGCTTTTAGCACCCCCTAGTGCTGAAATGTCTCCTCAGCCTTCATTAGTGTCTACAGGAGCAGTTCATCACTACATAAAACAAATCAGCTGTGTTCATGATCTAAAACATGCAGGAAACATGCTGGAAGCAGACTGCAGCACCAGGCATGTCAGCTCCACTTTACTAAGTCCAACAGGGACCGGACCGACACTCTGAAGTGCGATATTCTGGCCACAGAGGGCGGTGGGGGTCTGAGTGACATCTCATTAACCCTGTAAAGGGTCATTTTAGCACAAACTGTCTCAAGAACATGATTTAAATATATTACAAAGTTGCATAGTATGGCTTTAAGTCACTGGGGGGTATCTTTTCTGTCTTAAACCAATGGGACTAGTGGGTTGTCTTCAGCAGTGATGGTTTGTTTTCTCTTTGAGAACCTGCTGTAGAGAAGTAACCCAACAGAACAAAAAAACTCTTGATTTCCATTTGAAACATTGGTCTTGGACTTGTATTTTGGTCGAAATGTTTTTTTCATATTATTTGCTGCATTAGGTAAATGGTGCACCATGTTTCCTTAAATGTGGAGGAATAATTACTATTCAAATTCAGCTTTAGTTTAGAGAGCAACAAAAACAAAAACCCTGCCCCAGTCCCCTCCTCTCTTGTCTCTACCTCTTGTTTTTGAGAGCCCTTGAGAGGCTAGTGGTCCTTCAATATGGAGCTACAGGGAACAGCGGCTGAAATCTTTACCTAGAAAACTGACTGCCTTCCATGTTTTGTTAGATTTAAAAGTGCACCATCTAGGGGGTCTTTTGGAGGGCCTGATTCCCAGAAAAACACCATCCATCTCACCCAACATGGATTTCCAAACCAAGTCCAAGTAGGAGTGACAAGAGGGGATTGGGACGCCTTAGGATTGGGTAGATGAGAGAGAGAGAAAGAAATACTAGTGTTTGTTTTCCTAAACTAACGGCAGCTGCAGGACGTGATAAGGAGACCTTGAACTGGTGAGTTTGGGAATAAAGCAAAGGAATGCTCACACCTGTGGCAGTGTGTGTGTGTGTGTGTGTGTGTGTGTGTGGTAGGGAGGAGGAAGTGGGAGGTTTTTGTGGTTCGACCCTTATCTGTTTTTATGCACCAGCTCACGGAGGAATTCTGTGAAAGGAGATTTTTTACCAAGGGTTTTTAATTAACAAGGTCAGCAGATGTGTGGTGCATGTGGGATACAAATATGGAAGGTCAGCGTTTATGTGTGCTCGTATGTCACTCCTATAATAAAATGTACGTAGAAACTTATTTTATTTTTTTCTTTCAGATGCTCCGGAGAGTCCACAACTCACAAAGTCCTCATCTCAGGCCATTTCAGTGGGACAGTCCTTCCCGTCAGAGGTGTGTTTTGTGTATTGTGTGATTCTGACTGGAGTTAAAGTGACAGCCCTACTGGTTGAAAGTGGAATTACAGCTGTTGTAAACAACCCTGCCGCAGCCTGCTGTAGCTAGCGCTAACAACGAGCTAACGCTAACATGAGCCAACTAATACTAAAATAAACCACAAAGTAAAAAGATCCACACTGTTGGACAAAAATATTATTACTTACAAGTCCAGTAGCAACAAAGCCAGGTCACCATCAGTCTGTGATTTTGTAACCTCCTTTAGCTCCCTCAAGCTAGCATAGGCCGCACCGATGTTCACTCTGGTTTGAGCTCTTTGCTTCACCTCCAAAGACATTACTCTCTTACTTCGAGGCTCCACCACGATGCCAACAGAAAAAAAATAAATTTCTTCTTTTTCTTCTTCTTGTGCTTTTTATTGATGATTGACAAACTGAAAATGCTAATCTCTAGCATTACAGCTAACAGCCATAAAGCAGGTATAAGAGCGCCCCCTAGAACACCTACCCGCTCCACAAAACTATCTAGTGTGGTTTTTGGACAGCAGAGGGCTGCAGAGTGGTGTCAGATATGAAACTGGTCAATTTTCTAACTCAACAATCAGTGAGGTCAATGCTAAAGCTCTAGCTTAAGGTTTAAAACAACTATCTATTGTTACTTTAGAAAATTATTTATACCTTCTGTATTTTGTATCAGATTGGCAGCTGCATTGCAAAAAATGGACACCCCCAACCAAGAATCATCTGGTTCAAAAATGACGTCCCACTTCCCGAAATCAAAGACAAAAAAGAAAGTACGTGTCCTCTAAGAAGCAACACCTGATTTTTTCTTTTGGGATGTAAGTTTTTCACTAACCCTAATCCTTACCCTCCTTTATCAGAGACCTACATGGTTCCCTCTGTGGTGAAGGAGTCCTCGGGTCTCATCACCATCAGGAGCTTCCTCTACATGCTTCCCACCAAGGCCGACAAAGACTCCAGGTTCCATTGCACTGTGGAGTACAAACTTCCAGGACTGCAGATCAAACAGATGACATCTAACGTCATAAAACTCGATCTGAACTGTGAGTGAAGGGCTGAAGGGTTTAGAGTTAATATTTCAGGAGGGTATTTTGTTTTAAAAACTATAATTTTTAGGTGTTTTCATGCATTCTTTAATTTTTTTTTTTGTGCATTATTTTGAGCTTTTTAGAAAACTTTACCTGGTATGTAACTTGATTGGAGGTCTTTGGAACAGCTAATCAAAAAAGACAACAAATTTGAGCCAGGTTCTGTTGGAGGTCTCTTCCTGTTAAAAGGGAGTTTTTCTCTCCACTGTCGCTACATGCTTGCTTAGTATAAGGATTGCTGTAAAGTCAGTGACTCAATGCAATCTGCTGGGTTTCCTTACGTGGGAAACTTTTAAATAATTGGCTTAATGAACCGAACTCAATTGGAATGTTTTACTTTGTGAAGTACCTTGAGATGACTCTTGTCGTGATTTGGCGGTATAGAAATAAACTAAATTGTAAAACTGAATTTTCTTATTTTACCAAATTAAAATCCTCACTTTTTGACCTAAAATCCAGTCACAGAGCGTAACTCGTTGACTGTTGTGCTTTCAGCTAGGATTTCAACAATATTGATTTGATTGTGTTTTTTTGTGCTTTAAACCTTATTTTATTGTTTTAAAGGTGGAATATGGAACATTTCAATAAAAAACTATAGTTTTAAAAAAATAATACCTCCACGGGGCATTTAGAGGTGTGCAGAATGAATGTACAGTTTTTCCTTTAAAAGCTAGATTTAAAAACATAATAATCAAAATTTTATTTTGACAGGCACGACACTGCATTTATGTTTACCTCTACCAACCACTAGAGGGCTCTGTTGTGGTAAAAAGTCTGCTCGGCAAGGCGAGGCTGTCTAAAATGGCAGACTTGACAAGTCAAGCAGCTGATTCTGAGCTGTAAAATAAACTTATTAGTAGAAATTAGTCCTTACCCTGTACGATTCATCACTGGACATGGTGCTGGCTGGTCACTTCTCGTATCAGCAGTGAACAAACATCCCGACGGCTGGAAAATTTGTTCTGTTGTTGCAATACCACCTCTGAACACTAGATGTCACCATAGTGTTAAATTGTACATTGCTTTCCATTAACAGTGGTTCCTAATTAATTAATTTGTCAGGCTGCAGTAAAAAGTTAATCTAGATCCAGATCAGGCAGATTTAGGATCAAAAAGAAAATCAGGAGAATAACCTTTTATCAAGAGCCAAACAAACCCTGGATTTTCAGAGTAAATGTGTATAAATAAACTTATGTTAATACGTTTTGAGACAACATGTTATTTAGCAAATCCATTGATTTGGTTGCATGCCAGTGGTCCTTTTTTCAAACAAATACAAACACGCACACACACACACTCAACAGGAAATTAATTATATGACTAGAGATGGGATTTTATAGAAATTTTGTATTGTGAAAAAGAAAATATCAGAGCCAATGCCGTCACAGCAGGTATAAAATGAGCAGAAAGCGTGCAATGGGCCGATTATATTTGCAGGACTAAAACATGATGCACCCAGCATGATGTCAGTTATGGATGGAGCCTCTTTGTTATTTCAGATCTAAATCAAATGTGATGAGGTTTCTTGAAAATGATTTTTAAGTTAATTTATTTGCGTGGGGCTCTGATTGTGAAGGGCTTTTAAAGGACGTTGTGTTGTTACTGCAAGTAACACTGAGGGCTTTTATTCTTAATAAAGAGTTCAGTTGGGTTCAATAAATCAAATATTTAGGTTGTAGCAAGTATTTGTGCACTCATAACGACACCATTTTATAACAAAATTAAATTGTTGCAGTACTAATTACGCAACAAGAAGGCACTGAAAGCACATTTTTCTGTTAAAGGGGACATATTATGCCAAAACTCACCCTTTGCATCTTTTTGTGGGTCTTTACTGTCTCCATAAACACTCCAAACATAAAAAAATCCTGTCTATCCATTTTCTGTCAGTGTTTGGTTTTAGGAATTATTTGCCTACAATGAGCCATTTCAAAAGTCCCTGTTTGTGATGTCACAAATGGGGAAATTTGCATAGAAAAACCCCCATTACTTTTCCAGGCTGGTGGAGCAGCAGCTCTACTCCGAGCCCCTCCCTGATATCAAAGCTTCTTAGCCAATAGCAGCGTGTGCATGCGGATGGGTGGGCGTGGCCAACTCCAGCTTGTTTTCTTAAAGTGACAGAGCCCTAAAACGACTCATTCTGGAAGGTGCTGAAAATGTCAAGAATAAAACTGCTAAAATCACTTCATGTGAGAAAAGTTTTGTGCAAAGAACTTCATAAACATCTCTTACAATAGGACTGTTATGATGCAAGGAAAAAAGTCTTCTTTGTCGTCTTTAGAATATTACAATGTGCAATATCACAGCGTATTTTTGATCATGAGTTGTCCTGTAACATCTCTGTTGTTTTCCCTCTAGATCCATCCGAGAAAGCAATGTTTAGCATACAAAGTTCAGTTCCAATCAAAGAGGGTGACGATGTCATCATGAAATGCGAGACCGACGGGAACCCGCAGCCGACAGAATTCGAATTTAGGAAAAATGTACGTAAACAAATGGCACCAGTAAAAATTACTGCAGGAGAAAAATAAAACTGTCAATTTCTTGCTGTTGCTTTAAATGTCATTCACTCTTGTTTTTCCTCGTTCAGGGAAAAGAAATCAAGGGTACGGTCAACCTCCTGAAGCTGAATTCTGTCAGTCGTAATGCTTCTGGTGAATACATGTGTCACCCCTTGGACTTCGAGAATCTGGATGCTGATCTGAAAGCCTCCCTCAACCTTGATGTCAACTGTGAGTGAGCCACCCACACACACACACACGCACGCACACACACACACACACACACACACACAAACTGCAGATTTAAGTGAAGATGCATTAAAAACAATCGGCCCCACTGGTGCAGTTTCACCCTCACAGTGAGCCATTCTGTCCAGATTCCATTTTTTAATAAATCATAAAATTAAAGTTGCGAGCATGGAATTAGCTTTAATGGAATCCTTTCGGGGGGGAACGGTATCCACTTGAATTTTTCACAGTTCATCTGCTGCTTTAATGCTATCCCAACCACAACGCCTAATTTGATCCTATCACACACATTAGGAGGTGATAGCTTTGAAAAAGGCTTAACTTGGGCTTCTAAATAGGCTTAACATCAGAGTAAGTGTAACAGCTTTGATGTTAAAAAGAGATTTAAAAATAAATAAATATTAATATATATTTGAACTGTATACTGCCAATTTGAGGGTCCTATTATATGGATATTTTTAAAAAATGAATATGTTTTTCATTATTTGAAGCTGTGCATGCTCTTCTTCCAGCCACATTTGTCAGCTGAAGTTTGTTTTCTGTTTCTCAGACATTGACCCCATGAACGTGACCCCTAAGGAGCCTCAAGTCGTCATGCTCGATGGCAAGGTGGCATGGCAGTGTAAGACCAAGGCATCTAAAAGCCATACTGTCCAATGGAAAAGGGTAATTCATGTTCCTCACAAGTTTTCAGAGTTAGTTTGCTTTTTTTCTCCACATTTATCTTGAACTTTCTGTGTTTTGTCAACTGTTCTGAGGATTTTTCACAATTTTCTTCAGTCTGTGAAGAAATCTGCCACTATATTGTGACAATTACACCAATGCAATGGCCTGATGATAGTCTGCAGGATGAAAACATGATGCATTAAGGACACTCGTTTAAATAATCTTTATATTTTATTTTATTGTTTGGTAAAATGTGCTCTTATTTTGAAAGGGTTTCAAAGGATGTTGTGTCTCAGTTTGCTGGAATTCATGCTGCTGAGACACTAAAAATAACAGTAGGACTCATTAAACCAAATAACCTAATTTGAGCCGTTCTAAACACCTCCACTGGACATTTTTTGTGTGCATATTTAAATTATTTACATTCATGTAGATAAGAAACATTAAGATCCACCAACACTGCTAATTTGAGTGAACTGAAAATGCAGTTCATGAGGATTCGGCCCCTTGTTGAAGGAATGTGGAGTAGCTGCAGCTCTGATTGGCAACAGCCCAACATGTGTGTGAAATTTGAGCAAACATTCTTTGCTCAAAGCTACAAGTGGATTCAAAAACTGACAGCAACAGCTTGCAGACAAGAAGAGACGAGACTGATTGATTTTTCCAGTCTGTAAAACACCAAGTAGCACGTTTTATTTTCTTACCGCAACTCCCAACTGGATTAGTGTTGTGCCATTCCTTACGGTCTTGTCTGGATGTCCCTGCAGCTCTTACTAGGTGTGTTTCCATTGTCAGGGTAAATTCTGGGAGGGGGAGATTCGATGGCTCGGTCCTCTCAGCTGTTGTGTCTCCATTCAAATTCAACCCTTTCAGGACTTTGCACAGACATTAGCAAATCATGACTGCTTCAGCAGTGAGTGATGTCACTGATCAGCAACAAAAAGCGTCCACAGTAACATTAATAAAATTAAATGTTTTATTCTGTTGTAGTATATCATAATTTAATCTATTCGGAGCATGAGAGCAGCTGTGTGATGTAAAATGTGGCGTTCAATGACCAGAAGAAGCTCCGATTTTTTACAGCGTTCTGTGAGACAACAAAGCCTCGTAAATTAACTCGTTGTGGGGGAATTCCGCCATGTTTTCCGGTGTTGGGAGTTTATTAATGTAAATTTTAAAGCAGCGCAATCAGTGCTTATTTTCTTTTGCTTCCGTTCTGCTTCACAAGCAACTCTTCGAATTTTACTACTGGACAACTTCTGGTGATATCATTTCCTACTGAGTTACAACCAATCAGCATGAGTTAACCAAAAGTTCCGCTCAGCTACGCCACCGGGCCATTCCAAGTACCTAACCCATGATCACGTACTCAGCAAGATCCTGAAAATGGCTCGGAAAACGGCCGTTCGGCCGACCCGTTCAAGTGGAGACGTGCCCGGGACGTTTCTGTAAATTTACCCTGAAGTTCCGACAGTGGAAACACACCTATTATCTCAGACCTCAAAGGACAAAGAATAAATAAAATATACCTGATAATAGGCGATATGCCATGGATCCCCGGTTTGACACTTCTTTTAATCAGCTGAATCATTTCCAGGTCAAAGTATTAACGTTAGTATTCTCCGTGGCATTTGTACGCTATCGTTGCAGGACCTGATGAGGATAACGATCAACAACGTACACACGGGAAAATCTAGGCCACATCTAAGATGCCAGAGTCAAATAAAGACAAAGTTTTAAAATTTTATGTGTCCGCCTATATTCATAACTATGAATGTAAGTTAACAAGCTTCTGCCTTGGGTTGCTAAATGATACATGCTAGCTTTAGCATAGTGAGGAAGCAACGCTAACAACGTTAGCAGAGAAAAATAATTTCAGAAACAAAAAAGACTCATGATGTTAACCTAACTTTCTAATAACATTGTTAGCGTTGTTTCAACACTGTGCTAACTTTGGCTAGCAAAGAGCTAGCATGTCTCATCATTTAGCAAGCTAAAGCAGAAGCTTCTTTGCATTTGTAATGAATGTAGGTGGACACATGCTATTTAAAACCTTTGTCTTTATTTGAATGTGGCGTCTTAAATGTGGCCTGGATTATTCTGTTGATTCTTATCCTTGGCAGGTTGTGCAAAGATCGCTCAAAAAGATAGTAGAGAATACGAGCAGTACTGCAACCTGGAAGTGATTTAGCTAGCTAAAGAGTCAGGAAGCGTCAAACCAGGGCTCCGTGGCATAAACCCTATTGGAATGTTTTCAATTGCGCATTGACATTTTAGCGAATTCTCTGTAGTGAAAAATGAGTGTACGGCTGCTAAAACCATTCATATTTTCATATTTAGAGATTATTGGTGACGTTCATTGTGATGTGCTGACTCTGAAGGCTTGACCTTGGTGCATGTAGAACTGTCTGGATGGGAAGAAAGCAACATGCACTTTTCATCTTCTCTAAGGCACAAACTATTATTTTTTTTTTTAATTCTAATTTTCAAACAGCTATTTTGAATTAACTCATTTGCAGCTGACTAAAGGTGACCCAGATAATAAATTAAAAGAACAAATACTATTTTTTTTATGTAATTATTGTCTTTGGGACACATTAACACATCCTTTTTCTCTCCGTTCTGTTTATTTTAATCCATTCTGATTATATAAAGCCTCATGTTCCGCTTCCTTCTGTATGTTTGGTGTATATTTCTACTTCTCCCGTCGTTATGAGTGCAGTGTTTCTGCAGTGTCAGGCCTGTTGTTGCAGCTTGTTCATCTTTTGTTGTGTCTCCTGGGTGTGATAGAAGCTGGGTAGAGAATGTGTTGTTCTTGGGTAGAAGGGTTCCTATGAGAAGAGCTGAAGAAGGATTGCAAGAGGAAGGTTTATCATTGAGGATGATCTGCTATCGCAGGGCTGTCAAACAGTGTGTGTGAAGATTCCTCTTCTGCTTTCCCAGCACACCCGTGCGCCTTCTGTGTAGATATCCACCGAGCTGGTCTGCTCACAATTTCAAACAGAGAGAAAAGAAGAGAAGGACATTAAAAAAAGGATGATACTGTGAGTCCAGCTGGTTTTATTACACTGTGTCTGTGTTCCTCCAGGGCTCGGAGGTCCTCTCACAAGATGGGACTCTATCAATAGAACCTGTTACCTACGATAAAGCCGGAGAGTACGTGTGTGTCGGAGCGGTTCCAACTGTGCCAGGACTCACAGCTCTGGCCCGTGTCAACCTCACTGTACAAGGTAACACGCTCACTAGATTTACATTCAGAAAACCCTACAGAGTCTGTCTCAGGAAGCATCAAAAAGACAGGGAAGATTCACAAAAGTGTTACAGATTCTTAGCAAACATACACTGCAAAAACTAATTTTCAAGAAACGTACGGTGTGAGCAGTCAGGTTGTATCCGAGCACTGGGTCGTACAGTGTGAGAACGTGACTCGTGGGCTTTGCTCTGCGAGGAAGTCAAACTGTTTGAGATGGAGCTGAAAGCTACGAGTAAAAGAGTCGGCTTTACCCCGTTGGCAGATTTTTTTTTTTCTCAAAACAAGAACATTTGGATCACGTTTAAGAAATTTGCCTTATTTTAAGTAATGCTATTTTTTTTTTAGATAAGAATAATTTTCGTCTTAGACTAAAAACAAGATAAAATGTCTAAAAATGAGTCTTTTTACTTTTTTTGAAAATCAGTTTTTGCAGTGTACTGGACACCTTTTGTCATTCAAATAAAGAAAAGTGCTGTTTTGAAGGCAAAGGGTCACCAATTATTGATTTGATTTAGATTTCTCTTTAGTTCACTCACAGCTTTTTGTTGATTGATGAAAATAAATGATTAGCACCTCCATTTCTGAAAGCATTCTTTGCTTACAGCATTTTTTACACCTGCCTAAAACTTAAAACACCTGCTGCATTAATTGAGTCTTCTGTAAAGACATTTTTAAATAATTCTTTTGACAGATCACAGCTGGAATCATTACAGCTGCCTGACTAAAGAAAGTTTCTCAGCTCTCTGCAGTCCTGAATCAACACTAGAAAACATTTGGTGCCTTCAGGAAATTAAAAAAGTTTGTAGAAGCAAACCTGGTAAAGCAGCTGCTAATCTGATTTTTCAAAACTAACAGATGTCATTATCTATTTTTAATCATTCTTAGCTATCGGGGGCGTTTTATGGTGTGAGCGGAGAGCATGCGTCTGTGATTTTCCTATATAAATCCTGCATGATCTAACACAGACACACACAGAGGTCGCAGTTAGAGAGGTCAGAGTATTGTTTAGTTACAGGACGTAGGTTTGGTGGAAGCAGCTTCGAGGGAATACCGCTTCCTTCCGTTGATTCATTCCATAATGACATGAGATTTTCCAGCATTTCTCTACTTTCCCTTTCCAGGAAAACCGAAGGTTGAACCTGCGTCTCCTGGAGAGGTGACGAAGGAAGGAGACACTTTGACTCTGAAGTGCACAGCTTATGGTCATCCAGCCCCTCAGTTCACCTGGACGCCCTCAGGGAAGCAGGTACAGAAACAAGGATTCATGTGATTTTTACCTTTTGGTTTCCTAGCAGTTTAACGGGAAACCATATTAGATTTCACCCCACGTGTTCACGCTCGACTCCACTGAAACTTCAAATAAGCTGTGTAGAAACTCCCCCGTGATGCAGCTTTAAAGAAACGTGCAGAAAGAATTCTGCTTCATTACTAAAATATCACATAAAGTGATGAAATATAGTCAAGTTTTAATGATATTTTTGGGCAAAACTGGATTATTTTAGAAGAAAATCGTGACGAAGGAAAGATCAAAGATATAAAAGAAATCACTTTTTCTAACGGTCATTCATAAGAGCAGAAATTAAAAGCTATGATTAAAGAGTAAGTCCACTTAGAAACAGTTTATTTTTATTGTTATTTTTGAAACACAATCGGTCACTCTGAGTTTAACATGCAGGCTGAACATGAAAATAGTCTTCTACCCCTATTTCTTCCATTAGCTGCCAATAAAAAGTAGACGGTGAAACGTTCAGATTAGAACATTCATGGACTCACCCATCTTGACTCACGACGGGGAAGGCTGTTGTTGGTTTAGCGTCCAGGAAACAGCAGAGAACGTCTCCGATAGTAGAAGCTAGGGATGCAACGGTCCACTTTCCCCACGGTCCGGTCCGTACCTCGGTTTTTGGGTCACGGTTTTGGTCCACTTTGAATTGTAGAAAAGCTTAAAAAATCTGAAATTTCCTAACTTTATTTTATTCACACAATAATATAACTTTTCAGATGTATTACTTGTAGTCCAGTGTGTAATAATATGTTCAGAGACCAACAGAAATGTCACTTTTAAAACGCCTTTTCAATGAGGTGTCAGTGAGAGGCTAGGGCGACCAAAGCGGGACCGGGAGGGACGCGTAATTTGGAATTGTAGGATGTCCAAGGAAGGTCCCGACTAGGGAGTGTGTTATATGAGTGAGGGGTTGTGGTTGTGGCGTCAAATAAAGTGAGCCACTGAGTTCACCGTTTTCTCTCCTCGTCTTTATATTCAACTGCAAACCAGAAACGTTCCCACACGGAAGGTTTGTTTGAAGACGGCGCGTCGCATGTCGCCATGGCTAAGTTTCTCTCTGTAGCGCTTGTTTTGCTCAAACTTTCAGCTCAGTGGGGCGGGTCAAACCTGTGACTGGATATTTACTCGCGGGTAGGGAGGGGGTCTGCTGTGATCAGCTTCAGACGAGACTAGAGCGGGCACACGGAATGAAATTCATCTGCCTGGACAGACAAACGCACCCTGGTGCCGTGAAAAGCATGAACTAAAAGGACCAGCGCGAAAATAATGACAAAACCGAAGTCCCGCGGTACACGAGGGTAGATTGTGCCGTGCAGGGAGGACCGAACGGTCCGGTATTTTACCGCGTACCGTTGCATCCCTAGTAGAAGCTAACCGTTAGCATTAGCATCTCCACCATACAGCAGAACTCCTCCAGGCTTGTGTTATTTGTGGAGATAAAACAGTGCAAACAGAGTCAGTGGTAGAGTCGTGTTGCTGTTAGCCAATCAGAGGCGAGATGTCCGAATATCAGGAAATAAGACTCCAAATCCTGCCGTGTTCTGCTTCCTTCTGCTCCGGCTAACTTGTACTTCCTGAAACAGGTACTGAAATGTACTGAAAGAAGTGTTCCACTCCTTTAAGCTTGTATAGCTTACATGTTTTTTATTTGGATTACAGTATTAACCTTTGTGAAATCTCATGCTTCCTTCCTTTCAGTCCGTCACAGTAGACGGTAACAAGGTGGTGAGCACCGTGACCCTAGAAGCTACGCCCGATGTCATGCAGAAAGGGGTGACCTGCGAGGTCGCCAACGAGTACGGAAAAGATAGCACGTCCTTCCCTGTAGCTCTCAAACGAGGTCAGTATGAAGATCCGCTTTCTCGCTTTTTTCGTTTTTAACGGCTGAAAAGAGAATTCCGATCTTTTATAAATCTGTTCCTTCTAAATTCACGTGTTTAAACTCACCCTTCAGGATTTCTCCTATGACACGCTCGCGTAGCTAATGCTATTCTAAACCATTCGTACTGATTGACTAACAGCTGCCTGCAGCGTAATGATCGTTTTCGACTTTACGTAACCTCCACCCTTTCCTTCTGCGTCTTCTCCTCCTTCTCTTTCAGACATTGGCGGCTCAGCTGAAGGTAGAGCCTCCTCCTTCCTCCTCCTCCTCTCCTCCCTTCTTCTCTCAGGACTCTTTGTTGTACAGACCCTGTAATTTAGAAACTTCCCATCCATCCATCTCCTCTCCCCAGCTCCTCCATCTTTTTTCTCACACACCCATACAAACACACACACACATTCATAACACACACCTTCCTCTGCCGTACTGTAATCTTGTATATTTTCCCTCTTGCTACCAAACACTGTGGATATTGTATATTGTTCTTCTTCTTCTCTTGCCACCTTTGTATGATGTCTGTCCTATATTTTGTGGATGCTAATAAGTTTTTTGTGGCCCCTTTGGGGACAATAAAGGATTTTATTCTCTTCTATTCCTTCCATTCCTCTCTTCGTTTCTTGACTGTGTCTCTTTGGTCATCCCTTCTTCCTAACTGCGTGCCGTGTACGTGTCCAACCTCTCCGCTTTCCGGGTGCTGTGTGTAGATAGTGAGCCTGTGTGTTGTTGCTTTGCTGTGCTACGGGACTGAGAAACTCTCTTTCTTTCAAAGTGCTGCTCTCTGGAAACCCTGTGCTAAAGTCAGGTCTGTATGGCTAACCCTATGGACGTGTGCTGTAAATGGTGTTTGTCTAGAACTGTAAGATACTGTGTGTGTGTGTGTGTGTGTGTGTGTTGATGTCTGTGTACACACACGGGTTAGTGTGTCATGTTTTCATGCATCTGTGGCTTGTTTTGCTGTAGTTGAGAGGACGTGCTATTAAAGGAACAGGAACGTTAAATTAGACAAATACATTTTTTTAATATCACTTAATAAAAATTTATTATCTGTTTCTATGATTTAGGTAATATGTTTTGTTAGATGTTTGCAGGAAAGTCCAAGAAAATAATAACAACACAAAAGACTAACTAGTAGGGCGGGGCGATGTGGCCTAAAATCAATATCACGGTATATTGAGGAGTTCACCTCAATAACGATAAATGGACGATAACTACAAAAACGAATGTCCACTAGGTGGGGCTGTCACGTGTATTACGTTGAGTTACGTTGTCATGTGACTCAAGGTGGTACAGCTTCTTAAAGGGACATGAACGTCGCCAACATACACACATCTTTTTATTATTATTGAATTTATTAACATAAGAAAAATGATATCGGTTAGAGTCAGAAATTCCGATAACGATAAATTTTCGATTTATCACCCAGCCCTACTAACCAGTTATTTTCACAATACTTATTATTATTATTTAGAAAATTTTCAGCACATTTTCTGATGAATAATTGTGATTAAATGTCCAAATTTTCAATTATAATTTATAACAAATTAATTTAATTTCAAAAATCAGTCAGATACGGCAGGAAAGTTTAATGTTGACATTTCACCTGTTTGTTCTTGCTGCAGATTTTACATTTGAATTCAGTTTTTAAACTTTGAATTTGTTTTGGTGAGACCTAAATAACAACTTTTATGATCCTATTTCCCTAATTTGATTAGCTTGATTAGGGTTAGGGTCACTATTCGTTTATATCGTTTTTACATAGAAAAATTCCATAATTTTGAAATAATGAATGAATGAGTAGTTTATTTAACATTTTTGAACATATCTTGACATAATTTCAACCAAAAAAAACAAGAATAAAATACTAAATAAATAAAAATGTATAATATAAAATAATTTTATTATTTGTAATCAATCAGTCAATCAATCACTTTATTAAGACAAGAAGGTCCCTAGCATGTAATAAAAACATAAATAAGTAAAATAAATGTAAGCCTTTACATGATCTGCTTCCTTCTGATACATGATGATATGATACATAATCACCTGTAATAATTTTTTTTATTGTGCCTGTGAAGCACCGTGTAAATTTTATCTTTAAAGGAGCTATAAAAAAACTTTATTTTTTAATACAATATTTTCCATAGAATAATCTGTTTTTGTAAAATGCCCCAAAAAAATTGAATTTAGTGGATTAGTGAAAAATGGACCTAAGTTAGTTTTGCTTCAGGATAAAATTTTCTGAGATGTTTTGAATTCCTTTATTAAAATAATTTACAGCCAAAAGGTGCCGTTTCTCATTTGAGTTTCTTTTTAATAAACTAAACACAGCAGAACAAAATGTAATCCTCATCATTTAGAGGCTTAACATTTTTCTGAAGCCTTGTATTTGCTGTGAGGTTGCTAGGCAACCAGATGTGATGCCAGGAAGCCAAAGCTTCCATCCAAGAAACGGTCCATCAACAAACATCTCAATAAGCGGAAGCATGTTTATTAAATGTTAAAGAATGATCCACATGTATCACGTCCTCACAGCTATGGTGACACAAGCGTAGGTGGGTGGGTGAGTATGTTCCGTGTTGTTCTCTGACTCTGGTACCTGTGAGGAAACAGGCCCTCTTATTGGGTCCCATCACATTTCAGTCATAGCATTCAGAAGTTAGACTAACCCCACATCCTGACCCCCGTCCCTTATTATCTCCACCCCCACCCTTCCATCCATTAATGCTTTCCACCTGAATCACACCCATCCCCTACCTTTTCCTTCAAATCCACCCCCAAATGAAATCACC
>SSNS01000039.1:1304462-1423667 GCA_006937985.1 Aphyosemion australe
GTGTCCCTTGGTTGCGGTGATGTAGCTGAGAGTCAGCAGGGAGGCTCCAGCGCGGTGGTGATAGCCGTGGTGGTGTGTGTTCTGCTGCTCCTGCTGCTGGTGGCCCTCATCTTCTTCCTGAGTAAGAAAAGCAAGCTGCCCTGTGGCAAGAAGGACAAGAAGGAAGTGTGAGTAATGGGAGCGAAGGGCAAGTGGGATAAGGATCTTTTAAAGCCAGAATCTCACTGGGCAACAGGACTGTTGGCAACAAATTGTGAACGCTGTTTATGAGGGAGTTTGAAAAGCTTCTTAATTTCTGAATAGCAGAATTTTGATCACTTAAGAAAATGCACAACAAATTTCACCTTAAAATTGTCAGTTTAAGTTATGCAAGTCTAAAGGTTCTAGCCTAGAAATCTAGACAAACCGTAGAAGTAGCAAAAAGATTTAGCTCTGCAGGTCGGTCTAGCCTCAGGAGGTCTACCATTTGCTCGGCTAAGTTCAGGCCGGGCCAATCACAGTGCTCTATGTTTGCAGAGAGACGTTGGGTGGGCTTAGCACCATTACGGCAGATCTTTTATTTTACATTGATGGAAGAGCTGCGACAGAGCAAAACAACAAAGATGGTAGCGGCTCGTTGACGGCTTTGGTATCAACTTTGGATGATTTAAGCCTGGTTTATACTAGGTCCGTCTGCGTGGAACGGACGCACGCAACGCCATGTTGCGTCGGCGCAAAGGCTCTCCGACATGCCCCAAATTTTAAACATCCGTCGAAAGTGAAGGAGACCGCAAGCTTGTGATTGGTCAGGACGACGCTTCCTGTAACTTCGTCACCAGCACCGCCGTTGCTCTGTTAATAAGTAAAAAAAATATTTAGCGGCAGACCCAGAATAGATTGAAGAACGCATCGCGGAAAAGTCCGAAAACATGAACGTTTATTCACCCGTGACTGAAGGAGCACAAAATACGGAGCAAACGTGGATGGAAACGATGGGAAACGTGGGTTTAGAGGTGGCGACTGGATGAAGAGTTGAGGAGAATGAAGGACAAATTAGTCCGTGTTAAAAAGTCTCTGAAATTCATTAAAACAATGTAAACACATGAGTAAATACACTATCGTGAACCGGATACATGAGTGTCATGGTGGCAGGATATCACAGAATAGCGCTACGCCCTCTGTTGTCCTGGCAGGGAATTGCTTTGCAGCACTCCGCTGCCTGAACAGAAGTTCGAATGTGAAAACCTTTCCGGCGCTCCATGTACGTCTCTCCGTTGCGGAGCTCACAGAGAGTATAAACCAGGCTTTAGACTTGGGCTTTTCTTTGAGACGGGAGCAGATCGAGGTACTTTATTTTGAAAAAGGACGACGTATGGTGGACTGTTTTCAGTCACCATGATTGCATCACATTGTTCATTGCTCTGATTGGTTCTAGCGCTGTCCAACTGCGTACAGACAGTTTGAAAGGCAACTGTAGATTCTGGCCCTACGACTGGGTCATGGTCAGACTATGTAGTTACACATAAGGGAAGGCAAGGCAGCTTGATTGATAAAGCATATTTAATACATAGGAGCAATTCAATGTGCATAGGATGTCTTGTCAGGCTACAAAAGTGCATGGTTGTGATGCAACACGAGGTTTAAGGAAAGGTTTAGGTCAAGTTAAAACACATTCAAGACATTTTTTGACTAAACTTTTGCAAACAATTGCAAAAGTTGTTCAAATGCCCTTCATGACTCAGCTATAAGAAAAAAAACTTGTGCATAGTCGAAGATACTAATTCATCATTAAATAAACTGAAAATTTTGCTCTTTAAATTCTGTATTTCCAAACTATCCATCAACAGTCACAGCCCAGTGAGATACTGGCTTAAGACCAGCTGAGGAGATTTGTGACAAATCATTTTAAATCATCAGTGACCTTTTTTTGTTTCCTTCATTAACGTTTCAACCTGTTGTTCTGTTCAGGGACAAGGCCGAGGTGAACAATGACATCGTGGTGGAGATGAAATCTGGAAAGACCGTTGAACAGTCTGAACTCCTCATCAAAAACACGTCCAAGGAACAGGTTAGGCCAGTGGCCAGTTCATGGACTCACCCATCTTGACTCACGACTGGGAAGGCTGTTTTTGGTTTAGTGTCCAGGAGAGAGCAGAGCTCGTCTCGGCTATAGCAGCTAACCGTTAGCATTAGCAACTCCACCACACAGCAGAACTCCTCCAGACTTGTGTTAATTGTGGAGATAAAACATCAACGTTGCAGAGAAAACAGTCAGTGGTAGAGTCGTGTTGCTGTTAGCCAATCAGAGGTGAGATGTACAAATATCAGGAAGTAAGACTCCAAAACCTGCCATCTTCTGTCACTTTCTCCTCCGGCTGACTTCTGCGTCCACAAACAGGCGCACTGGAGCTTTTTTTCCTTGGAGACCACTGCAAATGAATTAAAAATATGAGTAAAGGTGACCTTTAATGGAGAATTTAGTCTCTTGAAATACGTGATGTCTCTTTGCCATCATTACAATTAAAGTCATGCTATAAATATTCTTCTAAAAGCTTTCAGTCAAACAAATAAGCACATTTTAGTTTAAAACCAAAAAAGTTGTTTTTATTGCAAAAATAAAAATCTCATTGAGATTAAAATCTTTTCTTCCAAGAGAGACCTGAACCTGCAGAGTAGTGAGTTTTGAGAACACCACTGCTTTAGTTTGTGAAAAGATATTTTATAATATTACAGATATTTCCAGAAAATTCCAAAATATACAGAAAAGTAAGTTAGATAACTATTGCAAGATGTAAAGAATAATAAATAAAAACTGCATTTAACTTGTTTTACATGTTAAATTGAAACATTTTTTAATTATATGTTGAAATTTGATTGCTTCACAACAATATAAAGAAAGTTGATCCTAATATTCTCAGATTTATGCAACTTTACATTAATATTTATTATATGTTAATACCGTATTTAACTATCAGATTAAAACCTGATCTCTCATGATTCACACGTCCAAACAGCTTTGCATATTTTTGATGTGATTAATGATCAAATTAAAAGATGAGCGTTGAGTTTTGTGTGAACTATTAATGTAAAAAAGTTAATTTGTTGTTTTGCAGGTGATTTTTAATACTAAAGATGATCTGTGTCTTTTTTTAGTGATGAAACCAGACGACTGACAGAACTCCGAAGGATGAAGGGAAGAGGAGGACCGCTATGAAGACAACAGGGTCATTTTTGGTGTTTTTCTACGTGAGCGTGGTGGGGAGTGATTTTAGGACACTGGTTATGCTTGTTTTGTGACTTGGGTCAGACCAGATGGGTGGAGCTTCTCTTGCAGAACTCCATCCACCTCGTGCTTTCACAGGTTCAAAACCAAATTAATGATGCAAAATCACTGGATGAGATGATCACAACTTCTTCTTCTTCCTTTTTTTTAAATTGCCAATCACATCTTCTGCAGAGTAGACCTGCACAGCGACTAGACTGAAGCATGGCTGGGTTCTCTTCCTAATCTGTCCAAACTATAACACAAATGAGAGGAATCTTTCTTTTCTTGCTCTGTTTTGTATCATCCCTCTCTGGATTGGAGTCTGCACTTAAACTCTTCTGTCTGCTGGTGACGTTGGGGTCAAACAAGCTGTAATTGATTCATTTCAGAAACTGTACTCAAACACACTGTAAGAAACTCGTTTTTATGCTTATTCGTTTGCTTTATGAATGTTTTTAATCATCACGATTAGCTTTCAGCAGAAACCAGCTGGATAATTGATGTAATCTCTCCATCTGTAGAATTCAAAACCAGTTGTGACACAGCCAAAAAAAGCTTTTAAGTTGTACAATTTTAATTTTTGTCATTTCCACCACACGTGTATATTATGTCGGTTTTCTTGGTTTCTCTGTAAATTAAATTTCCGTTTTGCTTGTGTGCAAACCTGCAGAGCGTTGCAGCTCTTTAGCTTTCTGGGTTTTCTCTGCAAAGTTGGAGAAAATCACAAACGAGTGTTTTTGTTTTCTGCAGCCACAGATTCACACGTTAACTCTGGCAGAGTTCTGCTTTAGTTTGAATCAAAGTTGTAGGTGTGTGTGGGAGGGGGGGGGGGTGTTCTTGGGAGTGTGTTAGGTACCTTTTTTCGTTAAACTCTTTGAAAAATTTTCCCAGCATTCTTTTTTTTCTTTTTCTGTGTTTTGGTACGTAAATCACAACAACTTTTGTCCTCGGCCATAAACCAAAACCACTGGATAGCGCGTTGACATGCCTGTTTTAGTTGGATGTACATATTCTACACTGGAGCCAATGATCTTAAGGTTTAAAAAGAGGATCGCCTCAAATCTGCAATTTTGCTATTTTATTATGTTTGTCTGCTGATTCTAGTCAGACTGGTGACAAGTCATTAAACTCATGTTTGTGTGAGAATGCTGTGGTATGAAAGTTGTTTTTTTAAGGGAGGGGGTATTATTTCTTAACTACTGAGTATTTTTTTCATTTTCTTTCACTTGTTGGGAGCGGAGATCTTTTTTTATATAAATTTAGGGGTTTTATTGTAAATGAGATATTTTCAGTGCTTTACTTTTCTCATTTTTATTGTATACTGTATATTTTGTGCTACACTGTGTCCCATGTGGTGTGTTGATGTATCATTTTATTTTGTCCAGCTGTGTAGAATTTATAATGAAAAGACCTCAAGAAAGCCAGTTACACCCCACTACTCTGTCTGTTTGATTTCTTTTAGAACCTTGCATTGAATTATACATACAGGTGAATTTGGAATGAGAAAATTTCAGTAATTCAACTCTCCCCTAATTTCCACCGGACGCTAAAGCGTAGTGACAACACGGAAGCGTCGAGCTGCCACTTACGCAAAATAAAATTAGATCTGAACTGTGGAGTTTGATGTGGTCTGGAAGTTTATCGCGTAAAATATAGACTCGAAACAAAATGGACCCTTCACTTCTGAGATACGTCCAGAATGTGACGCCTTGTGGCCAGTAGAAAGGAACCTGTCCACTATAACGTAAGCTAATTACCGCAAAGTATGTTTCGCGGCTGTTTCGTACGGCAGCGTAGAGCTGCCACCCACACAAAATAAAAGTGGAGCGATATCACATTATAACATCGTATCTTTATTGTTCCAACAATATAACTTTCACATTTGTACAATATATTATTGCGTTCTTACAATAAAATTTTCACGTTCGTACAATACACATATTTATCCCGTTTGTACAATATAATATTACATTCTTACGATATAAATATTTCTTATTAACATTACATGAAAATTATATTGTTCCAAAGTTAAGATGTTATAACATGATGTCGCACCAATTTTATTTTGCGTGGGTGGCACGTCTATGTTGCCGTACAAAACGTACTTTGCGGTAATTAGCCGCCATTATAGTTTCTTTCCACCGGCCATGAGGCGTCACGTTTTGGACGCATCCCAGAGAGCGAAGGGACATGTCCATTACGTTTCGAGTTTATTTTTTACGTGCTAAGCTTCCAGACCGCGTCCTCCACAGTTCCAATCGGTCCAGACAGGAAGTCAAACACGAAAAAGCAGTGTAAAACATTAGGAAATTTTCAAAATAAAAGTCTAGCAGATTTCCATTTGATTAACTAGTAAAAACCGTACAAGGTTTCCTGTGAAACCTCCATAGCAGAGGTAAACAGAACAGAAAATAAACCACAGACCTTTTACGGTACATGCAGCCTGGCTTGTTAGCATGTGAACTTTCAAAATCATGCAGGGTGTTGCAGTTCTCATGATTTTGTGACTTTGCGGGCCAGCTGAGTGGAACGCTTTCACTCCCGTTTCGCATCTGAAACTCTTGGTTGGAACGGAGCGCACAGGTAAACCACCTCTATTACGTTACACGCCACTGAGAGACCATCTAAAGGCTCAGGAACCCTTTGCAGGTGTTTTGGCTTCATTAGCTGATTAGAGTTTGACACTTTGATTCTAGAATATTTAACCTTTTCACAATATTCTAACTGAATGTGGGGTTTTCATCAGCCATAATCATCATCAGAATTATAACAAATAAAGGCTGAAATATCTGGCTTTGCATGGAATGAGTCTCTTATATGTTAGTTTCACCTTTTAAGTTGATTTACAGCAATAAATGTATGCTTGCACAATATCCTAAGTTAGTACTTGAGAAAAAAACACGCTGAAATTCTAAGTTTGCATTAAAACCCATTATTATCTCTAAAACATCTTCACAAGCCTGAAAACCAAACACCTGATGCATTTCATCTGAGTGGTTTTAGTTTCCCTTCCTACAAAATTGATTCCCTTCATGCTCTAAATGTTAATATCTTTGATGTAACCAGTTTATGCAGATTTGATCCACGTGGACTGATCTCATGATTTGTTCTGACAGAACGGATAAATGAAGAAAGCCCACACTTTGCATCAGGGATGCATCCGTGGATTTGCTCACAGCTTATTTTATGATGCGGGTTTCTGTCATCTTGATGTTTTTTTTGAAAATTGGCTCCATCATTCATCAGTAAATTACTTTGTTGATTTATGCATAAATCACCAAGAGTTTCCTGGATTCTTCTTGTTAATAGCAACCATGATTGTGATCAAATCCACCAGTTAATTAGAAAACAAGATTAGCAAAATCCAGTAAATCTATGAGTTGGAAGGTTCTTTTCAACCTCTAACATTACATAACAGCATCTAGCAACCTTGCACAGTGACTTGGAAGGTTAAGCCAACACCAGATGCATCTGCAGCTACAGCCTCACAACCACTTCACAGCTGGTTCTCCATTAGCAAATGAAAAGCCTCCTGTCAATGTGACCCGGTCGAATCGATCCACTCAGAGAGTACAAAGCAGAAAAGATGGAAGTCAGCTGTATGAAAGTAGGTGGACACAAAGATTTTACAGCAAAGTGACAGTGTCCTCTTTTGGTGATGCAACACTGGTGAAGCGTTACGTCTGCACCTTTATGGACATCTGTAAAAGCACTGATGTCTAGGGTTCCAGGTGAACATTATCTTCAAGATGCACTTTTGACATCTAGTTGAAAACATGAAGCAGCAAGAGAATATTTAAAATTTAAAGAGGACATAAAATCCAAAACTCACCTTTTGCATCCCTTTGTGCTGCCATGTGGGTCTCTACTGCCTCTATAAACACTCCAAACGTGAAAAAAAATCCATCCATCTGTTATCTGTCAGTGTTTAGGAATTATGTGCCTAAAACAAGCCATTTTAAAAAGTCACCGTTTGTGATGTCACAAACGGGGAACGTAACTGCAGTTGGATTTAGTGCAAAGAACTTCATAAACATGTTTTGTGTCTGTCAGAAAGACAGAATGGGGAATGTTAAGCTCCGCCCTGGACCATTTTAGATGCAACACGCCAATCTAGTTGTTTTATTATATTACAACAGACACACACACACACACACACATAGGCAAACACTACCTCCAACATCACCTTCTTCATAAGCCCTGTGTGATTGTGATAGATGTAAAACTTGTTTATGAAAGTTGGATATTAATTAAAGTTGGATAATGACACCTCCAGTATCCATTTCTCTGACTGCAAACACTCATCCAGTATTAACAAGTTCATGTAAGAGGAGGTTCTACAGTATCGACTATAGTACTGTTATAAGAAAAAAGGTCTTAATCCGCTGGTTAGAGTCTCACAAGACTCTTTCAAATTAAAAATCTACGAAAGTTGTGAAATTAATTAAACATTCCTTAGAATATTTTGTAAGTTTTGTCATTGCAGTTTAGGCACAAGGTGACTTAAACAGGCTGATTTTTGACCCGATTCTCACAAACCCGCCTCATCACCATAAATGTTCTAAAAAAGATTTTATCAGATTTTTCTGCTGTGTGTTCACTAAGAAAGCATATTTTACTTGTTATGTTTGAAACATGATTGGTCACTCTGTTTTGCATAAAGACTGGACGTGAAAATAGTCTTTTACCCCTTTTTCCTGCATTTGCCGCTGATAGAAAATAGATGGGAAAATGCTAAGATGAAAAAAGCCACACAGATCTACGTCACACTGAAAATTAACATTCATGGACTCACCCATCTTGGCTCCCGACGGGGAAGGCTGTTGTTGTTTTAATGTCCAGGAAACAGCAGAGCACATCTCGGCTATAGCAGCTAGCCGTTAGCATTAGCAACTCCACCACACAGCAGAACTCCTCCAGGCTTGTGTTTTTTGTGGAGATAAATCATCAACGTTGCAAAAACAAATGGAGTCAGTGGTAGAGTCACGTTGCTGTTAGCCAATCAGAGGAGAGATATCCAAATATCAGGAAATAAGACTCCAAATCCTGCTGTTTTCTGCTCCCCTCTCCTCTGGCTAACTTCTACTTCCTGAAACAGGAGCGCTAGAGCTTTTTTTCCCTAGCACTGGTCAGCTCATATTTTGAAAATTGTCTCACTTTTTAAAAATCCTGCTGTGTGAACTGGGCCTTAGACATAAGGGGAGGAGTTTTGTCATTCAGCGGGATCAGAGTTGAGCCACTGGTGTCCAGTTGCCCCCTCCTGGAGTATTTATGGGCATGTCTGGGAGGAGACATTGTTGCATCTCCAGAAGTCTGATGGCGAGTCTCTACGTTTAGAGATATGAATGGATGAATGCAGAAAGAGAAACCAGTGACACATTCTAATGAGGCATCAGATGTGTGACATAAACAAAGAATGTGGACACTTTGTGTCTCTAGAGTAAGAAAACTTCTTGTGCTTTGTTTTACTGAGAAGATCAGTGCTTTTCAGTTTTACTAACAATGAGAGGGATTACTGTCATTCTTCCTAAAAGTCTTCCTTCTCCTCCCTGTCTCCCTGCTGAGAGTCTTCGCTGGGTTTAGTTACAGTAGCTTTAAGCTGATTTAGTCATTTTGCATCAGCCTATTGACGAATGACAGCCGCTGTCTGCCCCATCTCCCTCTTCAGCCTGGATCTGACTGGTACTCAGTAGCACTTGGCCCGGCCTCAGCTCAGTAAATTCAAATAAATACGGACCATTTCTGATCTGCGTGGTGGAAATGGGTTTGGGACCTGTGCTCCGTCATCCTGTGCAAGGAGCAGCCCAGGGAACAACAGGACTAGATGACAATCAGCAGAGATTAATAAGGGTCTGGCTGCACCGAGGGAGGAATATTCTAGATAAACAAAGTGAAAGAAGCAGCAATCCAACAAGAGAAGAGGAGCTAACCTAAGTGGAGGGAGGAAAAGCTGTCAGGATGAGAGGAAATGAAAGTACTGCTTAGTGTTTAATATTTGTTAATATGTTATAAATCAGTGTTACATAAAGAAGGCAGCGAGAGGGAGGATAGGACGGACAGAGGAGAGGTGTGTAGCAGAGAGGTGAACGCAGATAAAGAAGGAAGGAGCGTGTGATAAATGCCTTTATCTGCTTCGTTCTTCTGGTTTAATATCCTGTGTGTGTGTGTGTGTGTGTGAGTGTGTTTCTGATATCTGTCTCACAGGGAGTAAGATTTGTCATATTGATTTTATCACCAAGCTTTCTATCCAGCCAAGCAGCGACTGAGCTCCTCCTGCCAGAACGTCAGTGTGTGTGTGTGTGTGTGCGTCGCTGCAGGAGTGCCAGGCCACCTGTGGGATGTTTGGTTATTACAGCACAGCTGGGAGTGCTTTAATTTGAATTAGCTGTTATCTGGTGTCTAAAGGAATGACAGACAGCTCCAAGTGAGGGAAATTAAATTTCAGCAGGACTTTGTTGACAAAAACAAAAAAATATGCAACATTTATTTGTTTATTTAAATTGTGATATTTCAAAATATCTATATGCTGATGTGTTTCACTCCCTACGAGTTTATCTGAGTTACTGGAATTTTTTTTGTTTGTCAAGCCACTTGCAAAAAGTGAAGGTCACGACACTTCACCGGGGCCTGAGACCAAGTCTTTGATTTACTTATTGTATTAAAAACATTGAATGAGATGTTTGCCAAAAACCTTACAAAGATTTTAGAAAGTACTCACTTAAAACTGGAGATGTGCCGTTCACTCCTTATTTAGAGAAGAAACACAAAACAGATATTTTAAGAGCAATATCCAGCAGGAGGGGCTCGGAGTAGATCCGCTGCTCCTCTACATTGAGAGGAGCCAGGTGAGGTGGCTCGGGCATCTGGTTAGGATGCCTCCTGGACGCCTCCCTGGGGAGGTTTTCCGGGCACGTCCAACTGGGAGGAGACCTAAAGGAAGACCCAGGACTCACTGGAGGGATTAAGTCTCTCGGCTGGCCAGGGAACACCTTGGGATTCCCCCGGAGTGGCTGGGGAGAGGGAAGTCTGGGCCTCTCTGCTTAGGCTGGTGGCCCCGTGACCCGACCCCAGAAAAGCAGAAGAGAATGGATGGATGCTTAAATTCTTGGATGGTTGAATAGAATGGTGTATCTGTTTTAAAAACATATATAAATTAATATTTTTTCAACATCAAGCACTAAAACCATTGACCTAAAGGTTTGTACAATAATTTGCACAGGCAAGACATTTAAAATTTTTTTAATACATTTAGAAAAGTTGTGCCTTTTTTAATCTTCACTATGAATTTTATTTAAAATAATGGATTTTTAATTTTCCAATTGGTTTGTTTTAGGCACATAATTCCTAGTTTTTCTGGGTTTTTTCACATTTGGTGTGTTTATAGAGGCAGCTGAGACCCACATGGCAGCCCAAAGGGATGCAAACGGTTGAGTTTTGCATAATATGTCCCCTTTAAAATGCATTGCAGGAAAAATCTCACTGGAAAAACAAAAAGAATGCTTCAACAATGTGCCACAACTGTATTTGGAATCAACATAACATTGAAATATGGAAATTGCAAATGCCTCTGGGGTTAATGACATCTTTTTCCTTTTAGGGTGGAGCAGACACTTTGGCACTTTAACATATGTCACAATATCTTTAAGGGACAAGATACTTCACAGCCATCCCCCAAACATTATCATCTGTTGTGAAACGTTGCATTAAGGATTTGTCTGCTGGCAAATTGAAAAAATAGAATAAGCTAGGAGAAAAACAGTAAGGTTGCTTACATATTATACTGAATTTAAATCGCTGCCAAAAGCAAAAAGAGCTCCCCGGGGTCCGGTGGAGCGAAAGTGAGAAAAAAGAATCAAAGAAGAAAGTTTCTGTTAAAAGAGGAGAAAAAACCTGGAGGAATGAGGAGCAGCTGTTGAGAGTAGCTCCTCTGAGAACAGCTATACATGCTACAGGCTCCTCCAGCCGGCTGACACTATAGCGGAGCAGCTGTCTGAGTAAAAACCCACTCTCACAGTTGTGTCTTTGTTGATTATCTCCACTTAAAACACTTTATCCACACGTGAAAACCAACCTAACACACTGCTCTTGTCTTGAGAGCGAATGCACTTGTGTATGTGTGATAAATCAAGATAAGTGAAATGGCGCACATACCTGGAAGCATGTTGAGCGCTGTAACATAATGAAAGGCTGTGGAGCATGCTTTGCTCTTGACCTTGTTGCCCAACACTTCTCAGGAAATACATTTTTATAAAACCAGTGCCTGAGGCCAGACACGTTCAGGTGCCAGGAAAAACACATCTCCAAGGCTGATCCTATCAGTCCTACGGTTTTTTAATGTCTCTTCTTTGGCGGCGTTCCCTTGTGTGTTGCAACTGTGAACGCACCACAAGCAACTTAGGACATCCCAGAATAAACACCTGATAATTAGCATCCTGTTCATTGATTTTTTTGTCATTATGTTCTACTTGTCCGTTTTTTATTCACGCAGATCTCGTATCTGCTAACAGGGCCGTGTGCAGCTGGGTTTTTGTTCAACCAAATATTGTCTCCCGCCAGAGGCGGACTTACCATTAGGCAGAGGTAGGTGATCGCCTTGGGCCCCAAACACTTCAAGGGCCCCATGACACTAACAAAGATATTTAAGATATCTTTTCCTCCAGTATAAATTTACTTTGTCATTCTTAAAGAAAAATGACTCTGAAATGGTATCAAAGTGCCTTGTGTAAGTTTTTCACCCACACAGCCATCATGCATAGGTGGGCCCCATATGGATATATATAAGCAAACCGCATGGGTTCCAACAAGGTGGGCAATCTCCTGTGGTACCACCATGGAAACCACGGACAAACCCTGTTGGCACCCATATGGTTTGCCCATATATATACATAAGGGGCCCACCCATGCATGATGGCTGGGGCTCCAATGGACTAATACAAGACCATAGCAATGGAAGTGAATGACTGATGACCAGGTTTGTCATCTGATGTAGATAATAAGTAAAAGAATTGTGCAAAAAAAAAATGAAGTGAAGCTAAACAAAGAGTTCTGAAAAGTAAAAGAAGCAGGAAGAGAGTAAAACATTTGTAGCAACACTTGTTATGGATTTCTTTACAGTAAAGCGGGGTAGAGAACCCTGGTCCTGGAGAGCTGCTATCCAGCATGTTTTAGAGGTTTCCCTGCTTCAACACGGTTGAGTCACCTGTTCAGCAGCTCATCAGGCTCTGCAGAAGCCTGTTAGTCACCTGCTGATTAGAATCAGGTGTGTTGAAGCAGGTCTAAAACATGCTGGATAGCAGCTCTCCAGGACCAGGGTTCCCTACATCTGCAGTAGAGCAACAATGACTGAAAGCTGCATTGATGTTAATGCTGCAATCAAAAGCAAGAAGACGCTGTTTCTGCTTTTTTCTAAGGATTGAAAAAAGTTCAAGGCAACAGCTGCAGAGGGCCCATGCTTTTGTTTGCCTTGTGCCCCAAAACGGTTGAGTACACCACTGTCCTTTACTCTTCTAGGAAGAAAACTTGGGTTCATACCACCTCGCTTTCAGAGAAAGAATACAGTGCATTATGAAGCGTGCCAAGCCTGTATATAAGCAGTAGCTCGCCAAGTCGTCGCCGTCTTTGCTGAAAAACATTATTTGGATGTGGAATAACTAGGTGGTGGGCAGTAATTGTTAAAGCTTAAAACTACAATAGCAAATCTGCAAAACATGCTGGCTTTTAAACACGTCCGCCTGATACCAGAGCCCACATTGCCAGAGGAAACGAGAGCGAGCTAAACACCAGCCTCTGTTTTCTACGTCCAAACGTCTTTCGTTCTCCGTGACTTCATGTGGTGTTTTTCTGTTTGGGACTCTGGTAGTTTGTCCTAAAGTTGAAGTTTTAGCAGCCTGCTGTTTCTCCTTCTCTGATGTTATTGAGGAGAACCTCTCACACCAGTGGTGTTCTGTTGATAAATGTGCAAGCGCATAATTAGTGGAGGACGCAGATAAACGCGGAGGTGCGGTGGTTCGGTGAGACAGAAAACCAGATCGTGTAATCGTTGGTTTCGGACCAAGCTGTGGTATCGGGTGATGTTTTTAGACAAATGCAAGAAAACCACCTCATTAATTTTTTCGTTTCCACATTATATTTATAGCTATACTATGTTAGAAAATGTTTTAAGCTAGCTGTTTTGCAGATTTGCTGTTGTTGCTTTAATGTTGTCCTTCACCTGTGGTCTTCTACGTAGAGCAGTACCTTATAAAGACAAGCGTGTAAACACAGGTCACACATGCATTTTCTCACGGGCAGTGAGGTTGTGAAACCAAAAACTTTATTTACGTCCACAAGCTAATGCTGACAATGGAGAATTCACAAATCTCCACCTTGGTTGGAAGTTTTTGAAAGAATCTGTTTTTGGTGCCGTTTATCTTCGTTTTTGTGGATGACAGACCTAACTGTGTGGAGTTTTCTCCTCTTTTACATTTTGAATTTCGCCCTTTTTCTCTCTTTTTGTTACCTCAACTTCTAATTCATCATCATCATTCATTCATCACCTGTGGTGACCTACTTTTGTTACCTAAGTGAGAAAGAAAAACCCTTCCAGTGATGATTATTACGAGGCCAGAGGGTTCCACGCTGGGCTGAGATACAAAATAGAAGCTCACGACTTCAGCAGCAGCGGTCTGACTCGTAACCTTTACCTCTGTAGGTTTTTTTTTCTTTCCTGTGAGTAAAGCACCCTGGTATTTCTCTCATCTGGATCCTTATCAGCTTATCAGTCCGGTCCACTTTATGTGATGCTGGATCAGAGAACACAGCTCGCTTACTCTTTATCTCACACAAACGATGAAAGAATGTGAGAGAGAGAGTGCAAGTGTTTCTGTTGATTACTTTTCATATTTGGAAAAATATTTAACTGCATGTTTTGGTATGAATTATTCACTTTCACCCCCCCGCCCTGCTTCGTCTCAGCGCCTGGCTGCCTCCATCTCATACCACAGAACAGCAAATGTTTCTTTAACTCTCTACTGTACAAAACTGTCTTAATAAACATGTTTTCAAAAGCATTTTTGTCATTTTTAAACCACATGCTGGGTGGAGTTAGAGGGGTGGGGGGGGGCATTCCTGACTAATTGTATGTGCCCTACATCCTGCTCTGCTCTTCCCCCAGCATGTGCGAGTGTGTAAATGTATGTGCTTCATGGTGTAGCATAGTCTGGAAAGTTGCCACTGTGACTCATATGAAAGTGACCTTTGCAGCAAAGGGTCAGGGCAGGGGTCACGCATTGTGTTACGATGCTAAAGTGCATTAAAAAAACAGCTGTGTCCAGATATTATACATGCATGCCACTTTTTGCTTTCATTATTCTCCTACTGGCAGAAAAAGCAGCAGAGTATTGATTTCATCTTTACCAACATTATGAGAACGTTGTTTTTTAGCCTGCAGGAAAGAAGATCCTTCAGAGATGAAACGCACAGGAAATGATTTGAAACTCCTCCAGCAGCAGTGTTTCTAAACAGATCTGACGCACATAGAAGTCACAGAAAAGGGTAAATGTGAGTTAAAATGTTGCAAAATATTATAGGTAGTTGTCCCGTGTCGTCATGAGTTTTCCAGATTTCTCACACACATAGAAAAATCAGACTGAAACATTTTTAATTTGGTTATATAATGCTAACTAACTTCATTTGATTCATCCCAGCCAGCACACATAGATGGACCACATATGGGATCTATATGGGCAAACCATATGGGTCCCAACAGGGTTTGTCCGCGGTTTCCACGGTTGCCCCATGGGGGTTTGCCCAGATTTTTGCTCATATAGATTTTAACGGGCCCTACATGGGTTTTCAGAGAGTTTGATCCTGTGGGGCCACCATGGAAACCACGAACAAACCCTGTTGGGACCCATACGGCTTATCCATATAGATCCCATATGGGGCCCACCTGTGTGTGCTGGCTGGAATGTTTAGTGAGGATTGAGGGAACCCCAAGACTTTAGTTTAATGGTTTACATTTAGGGATGTCCGATATTATCAGTCTACCATTAATATCGGCATTAAAATTTAATGTCTGAAAACATCGATATTGCTTTTCAGTCATTTCATGACACAGTTTTTAAATACTATACACAAACTCAAATAGTGAAGGGGGACACAGGATGTATCGGTATCAGTTTAAATCAGTATCGAAAATTAAGAGTCAAATAAAATCAATATATCGGATATCGGTAAAAAAGCCAATATTGAGCATCCCTAGGAAAACCTCCATGTCATTATTTTATTCGGGCAATACGATCACACTTAAAGCAGCAATCCGGAGTTTTCCCCTTTCAGGAATTATGTATGATTTTTTGAGAAATCCGTAAAAGTGATTGTCTTATCATGTAGTGTGATATAATGTAAGCGATACGTCTTTTTTTTTGCTAAGCCCGCCCCCTGCCCCGTAAAATCCATGCAATATGAAACTGACCGCCGAGTAAAACTAACCAATAGCGTTAGACTACCGCTTAACGTGCTTCAAATTTAAGGAAGTACCTCGGCTGATGCAGCGTTGATGAACTTTTCACAGACGAGTCTTTAAAATATAAATATATGAAAACACAACATTACATGAGTATAATACTTGTAAAACGTGTTTTAGCTCTGCTTGTCGGCTACAGAAGCACATTCATAAACAAGAAACGTGCAGTCGCCATCTTAAATAACCGAGTCGACCGACTATTGGTGCAATACGCTTGTCAGCCACTAGATGGTGCCATCAGATAAAAGAAATACTCCGGAGAGCTACTTTAAGTAGGCTTCAAAATCACAGTTGTGTTAGCTTATAGCAACTTAAGTGTGTTAAGAAAATGACCCAGTCTGAGCCAAGTTGGACAGGTAATATATATAATCTCACTCTTGTTCAAATCTAACTGAATCATTATAAAACAAATCCCTCCTTAAACAAGAAACCTTTTCTCATTTTAACAATAAATAGCTAAATCCTAATAGTTTGATGTCTGATATTCACTCACAGACAGGATTTATGTTTATCAAATCTGATATGAATAAACAGTTTCAAACATATTTACTAGGTGTTTGCTTTGTGTTACGCTGGTTTTAAATGATTTACTCCTGAGCCGCCAGATTTTCCCAACAAAAGATTCCCTTTTTTTGTGTTCTTTAAGTATAATCACAGTTCTCAGAGACAAAACCCAGAATCTGTTCTTATAGGGTAGTAGGTTGTAAAAGGTGAGCACATTTGAGGCATTTTGTAAAAATCAGCTGCTGCACAGACAGTATCTTGCAGCTCTTCCACCAGTGATTCATTATTTATGTTTTCCTGACATGAAGATGAAATCCTTTGCAGAACCGCTGAGATGAAACAAACTGACCGAACACTGAGCCTCGTGCTTCAGTTAACGCTCAGATGAGTAAAACAGCTTGTGGCCTTTCTAGTTTTTGGTGGATGACACCGTGTCTGCAGGTGGGGACTTTCCAGGTTTGCAGTGATATATGAGCCGACTTCTCTCGCCCGTGTGACAGACCTATCAGAGAGCCCAGCTTGGCTCGGGGGCGTCAGCTTGTCAGGCTCACCTGGTGTTGGCACCGGGATGTCTCTTTCTGCGTCGGTTTGTGTGTTTATGTGCATCAGAAACGACCTGATTACTCCACCGAGCAGCTGTTTGCAGCGTCGAGTGTGTGCTCAGATAGCATCATTGGCGGTGATTTTACTGTCTCCGTGTTGTAACGCACGCCGCCGGGTTATGTTCTCTCGCTGCATTCTTTACACCAAATTTTCAAAGATGCCACACAGGAAGCAACCTGTCCTGGTATGTGGAAGACGTGACATCAACTCTTCCACAGAAACTAATCTCCACTTGAAAAAAAAACATGTCAGAGTAAAAACAAAGGATGACTTGGTATGCACGCACGGTTCGTTTCTTTAGAGACGTGTCTTAACGATTGCAGAGGGAGGCCATTAGAGTCCCTGTGGGGTTTCAGGTTTGTTCCTGAAGCTCATTTTAGAGAAAACCGTTGCGGTACATGTGTCAGTGTCTGGTTTGATCATTGTCAGCGACATCTGTGTTCTACATCTTATATCATCTGAAGATTAGTCTGTACCGTTCCGTTACTGCAAGCCACTTATATTACTTTCCTGTTTCTGTGTGGCACTTCCTTTGCTGCATCACTTTTTCTTGGAAGTTGGAACTCTGTTACGTGAAGGACGTTAGATCAGACTCAATAATACGTCAGTCAGAAAAGCAGTTACATCTTTGAGCTGTTGTGCTCACTGACCAGGCTAACGATAATTTATTTGCACCTGTTGTCCTTTAGGCACCATCGTTCCATACGTGGCAGGAGTCTCAGAGAAACTGAGAAGAATTTTCTCCAAACACAACATCCCGGTAAACTTTAAACCCAACACCACCGTCAGACAGAAATCGGTCAATCCAAAAGACAAGACACCTAAACAGAAGCTCAGTGGCGTCGTCTATGCAGTCCAATGCAGTGAGGACTGTCCAGACCTTTACACAGGGGAACTAAACAACTACACAAGCGCATGGCACAACACAGGAGAGCCACCTTTTCACGTCAACACTCTGCAGTCTACCTACACCTGAAGGACAAGGGACACACCTTTGAAGATGACAAAGTACACATTTTGGACAGAGAAGACAGATGGTTTGAGAGAGGAGTAAATGAAGCTATCCAAGAAGCGATTGGAACGAGCAGATCATTAAAAATGCTCAAATCTGCAGCTATCTCTTCATATCAGTTAAGCTTCGGCTAACAACAAGCTAATCAGCACTGTAGGATTTATAAACTCAATTACTGATCCTCATATATTAGGTAATATTTATAATTAATCGCTCAAGCTTATAAGTTAATGTGCCTTTGTTCACTTTTGCTCATTTGTGTTGGTAAACCTGTAAAAACGAATGCTACAAGCTAGGCCTACTAGAGGGCCGCTAATGTGGCTAATGTTTACTAAAACAACAGTGACTAAAGATGAGCTTATATAGCTATGGAAATCATGCTAATGTTAATTTATTACATAATTTTATTAGAAATGGCATACCCAGCCATGCAGGTGCAGTTCGCGGTCAGAAAGCAGTTGTTTTCTTGTTTACAATGACCCAGACTTTGTTTGTTTGAAGCTTGGGCCATTTTTTCTCGTTGTTGATCCACTCACCTGGCTGTAACACATATGGATCGTTAAGATGTGTCCCATTGACTAATGTCAATTTTGCAGTGTAACTAGTTTTATCGCTAGGGGATAAACTGTTATAATAAACTGACAACATCACTAGCCAACAACAACACAACCGCAAAAAACAATGGAAACCACACAAAGCCGGATCTTGTTTCTGCACTCTGGCTGCGCATGCATCCGCTTTGTTTATAAACAAATAAGGGGTCTATAATGCAGCTCCGAACATAATTCCCAAAAAGTTTCACTCCTGCATCTAATCAATACAACAATTCCCACACAATAGAGACTAATGATGCTAACAACTCCTCAGGAGGTAGGGAGGGGGGTATTCATAGGTAGTTTCTGCTCATTGAGCAACAATAAACAGCTACAGTTTATAAGCTTGACCCTCCCATATTCCAGTCAGAATTGACAAAGCTCCTCAAATGAGAAGCAAGAAGTCCAGTTGCCTTCATTCTAACCCTTTTGGATTACCATGACCTGGATGACTGAGAGCCTTCACCAGCACAAGCACTATGCTCACTAGTGGACAGTTCTATGTGTGACTGGATTACAGAGCTACAAACCTACATAGGTGAAAATATAGAATGAATATGTATTATTATAAATATTGCAGATATGATTTTACATGAGCTATAGGCGACCATATTGAATTTTTAGATCAGAGATGGTCAAAAATTTCTGACTTTCACAACTGGAATGTTGACTGTGTGGTGTTCTGGGTCACTTTTGATCTGGAAACTTGGAAAATCCAACATAAGTAGAAAAGGGATGCACCATCACATCATTGTTGTGATTTAACAGTCACTGTGTTGCTATATAAATATAAATGTGTGCTAAACGCAAAGCATTATTATGTTCTTCTGTTTAGTTAAGTCAAAATGTGAAAAAAAGAGTTATTTTGCATGTTTAGTGTTTACTCCACATCTCCTGGAATCTGTCTATTCTGGTTTTTGTGTACTTGTGTCTTTTTTTTCCTCTGTGATACAATCATGAGGCTCTTCTGTTGCTTTTTAAAAATAAAATACACTTTTAAAAGCCCTGAGTTCGTACCAGAGGTCCACTTTATAATCCATTTCTTGGAACTGTATTGTCCAGTATTGAGCTGTAGAGCAGCCTGACCTCATGCACACACAATGAGACATTTGGGATACATTTAGGCTCTTTGGTATGCTTGCTGCTACTTGCACACAAATTAGTATTGGATTTGCAGGAACTCATCACAAAAAAAATCCTTGATTCTTTGTTGGCTAAATGCTTTCTCAGAAGCTCTCCATCTTTTAACAACCATATGTTCCCAGCAGATTACATTTTTGAATGATTTGGTCTAATCTATTGCCATATTTAGAGAACCTATCTCTAAAACTCTAAACGATGATGATTAAATTCAATTAAAGTAATCATATTTTTGTTTTGTTTCTCTGTGTTTTAGAGCTTTAATATTTCTGAATAAATCATCACAGTGAGTGTTTAGCGTAATTAGGATGATTTAATCCATTTTGAATTCTGTCCCTCAGACCAAACATTTCAGAAACCACGTGCACTTCTTTTCTTTTCTATATTTAGAGCCTGTGTGCTCACTAATGGCATTGCATTCGGCTTTGGAGCAATATTTACTAAACTGCTCGTCTCCTGCAAAGCGCACAAGCTCATTTGAATTCAGCACTTTCCAAAATGAATGCATAATGCATCCCTCACTTCTATATCTTTCTGCCTGTCACACACACACATACTGTTCTTTGTTTTTGTGAGTCAAGGTTGCAGCGTGCATAAGCCATGAGCAAACAGAGTTCCCTGCTGAAAACGAGGAGAAAAAAATGTTTTTGTTGTATGTGTAGGTTGGTGCCCGATAGCCCCAGCATTCATTATCTCATTGGTTTGAATATTATCAATACACACACACGCACGCACACACACATGCATGTATCTATGGTTTATGAAACCACTATGACTTGGTGGTGGTTTATGGGGACACACCTTTCCCTGCATCTGGTGAACACAAAAAGTATGTCAAAATGTTTGTTTTTTTTACCCATGGAAGAAAAGTCTCACTTCAAAAATAATAATAAAAACCCATACATACATTACACATATGACATTTTCCAGGCATTATGAAGTCATGGTGGTCTGTATACCACACACATGATGTGGTTTACGAAACCAATTTTAAAATTGGCCATAAAAACCAAAAGAAAGTTGAAGTTGCTGAAATAACTAAATATATGATAATAGCAATTACAAAGTTAGTAATAATCTATTAACAGTGCTTATTTTTTATATTTGTCAAAAATTGCAACAATTTAAAAGTCACGAATTACGAGACCATCAAAAATGGTCTCATAAACCGACTGGTCTCATAATGCTGGTGTGTAACCTGACAAATTGGGCTCGCAAACCATACACACACACACAACACCACACACACACACACAAATGCATGTATTTACAAAACATGGCTTTAATCACTTACTCGCCACTCACAGTCACATCTGCATCCCACACACTGATGTACACATCCACACTTGTGCCTCTCGCTGTGCTCTTGCAGCCATTAGGCAAGTATCATTAAAGCTCTTCAGACTAATTATCTCCCCTGATGAGCCACGGATCTCAATGGGACAACGGGGAGAAATCCAGCGTGATTGACTTGGCCTGTGCTACCCTCGGTGAGCTTGTGCTAATGTACTGTAAGTCTATCCTATTTATTTCCATCTCCGTTATTTTTTTTAAAAGAGGAGGAAAAAGCATTAAAAGGATGGATGTTGGTGTAAGTGTGCTTTCTGCGCTTGCTCGTGGTCTGTGAATGCGCGTCTGAGTGCTTGTTTGCCACTTTTCTCCTCTCGTGAGCCAGGTGCCACAGGGGAATGCTGGAAATGTAATCCGCCCATGAGTGATGGTGACAGTTTGCCAAAGAAATGGAGCGATGAGGGGAGATTGAAGAATATCTGCGTTTACTTTGCAGATATTGTACCCCACCACTGATAAGCTATGTCACAGACAAGGAAAAAGATTTCACCCATGCATCATCATTCATTTTAATTCCCTCGTTTTTTACTCAGGTGTTTGGGCACTTGATGCTAGTATTTGTTTTCAGCAAAGCCAGGCTTTAATGCCTGAGATATATTAGAAAAGACCTTTAGAAACATGGCTATAATTTATAATAAGCTGAGCAGGGAGTGTAAAAGGAAAGAACAGAGCAATTGGTAACCATTAATAAAGGTCAGCATGTTAATTCTTACAAAACGGAGAGAAATGATCCTAAAATTCAGAAGCGTGAAAGCACTTTCAATCACGTGGGCCTCGAGGCACATCATTTTTCATCTTGTTTTTTTATTTGATGCCAGAGTTCTAAGATTAAGAAAAGGATTTGTTCATTTAGTTTGATTTTGACATTATAATGAAGCTTAGGTAGACTGAGAAAAATTATTATATTATATTTATTATTTCTAATTATTTTTAAACTAGAGGCATCATTTTCAATGAATTAATTAATTCATGAGTGTGCAGTAGCCACATTTAGCGTGTTGTTGAATAAAGGCAGCTTGGGTGGTCTGATGGTGCTTTCACATCTGGGTCGGCACGGACCAGCCCTGGTTAGGTATATCGTGTTCACATCTGGGTAATCTGTGCATTTGCTCAGCTAACTGTTTTTTTTTTGGGATGCAGTGGAGTAAACATCTCCTCTGACTGCTGTTTGGACCTCCCGCTCCAGCCGTGGCAGCGCCAGGATAGAGTGCTGTGACGAGCACACAGCACATAGGAAGCAGTGTGCTTCATATCAGAGTCTCCAAAAGCAACACTGCTTACAGCTGCCTTTGTTTACTAACAAAAAAAAAACCACAACAGACTTCTCCGCCAATCTTTTTCCCCACCCACAGCTCGGAGACATTTGTGTTTCTAAGAAGGATATGTGAACAAAACCTGGCCGCACGGGCACTGGCCAACGCTACCAAGACCGGCCCGGGCCGGGCCAGATGCAAAAACGCCATAATGTAGCATACCATAAACGTCCAAGCCGTGTCTGAGCTGCTTTCTATGCATATTATTAATCTTGAGAGACAGTTGTATCTGAGAAATGCTGGTTTATTACCTAATAACCAAGGAAAAGCAACAATAACTTGAAAAATGTCCATCTTTCTACGCATTTGGTACCAAATGGGAACAAAATTATAAATCTTTATTAGCTGAAGTGAATCGTATTGATTATTTTATTGTAATGCAAATTTTATTATGAAAAAAATCAGTGATTCACAAAAATCCAACAAAGTTTCTGATCCGTTTTATAAAGTACATTATTTCTGTTGAAATAAGAAAGTCAAGCTGTGATTTCTGTACAAGTTGACATGATGTTCTTAGAGTTAAAGAGCTTTGATCAGATCATTTAATTGTGAGCGATAGTTATCCAAACCGACGGGAAAACTCCAAATCTAAGAAGCCCCTAAAGCCCTACACTAATTAATATCGCACTGATTGCTGTTGGGATATCCTCGGCTTCCAAAGTCGGCCCCTCTGTGTTTTTTCTGTCTCCCACTGAGATGAGAAAAATGCAGGAGAGGGGCAGAAAGGCTGGGAACAGATGGCAGAGTGACCTCTCTGGACGGGGTGATTATGGACACAGCTGTCCGTCACTTTGCACGTAGGTGTGTAAGTGCGAGTCTATTTGATTTCATGTCCCTGTGCATGCGTCTGTGTGTTGGTGTGAATCTCCTCATGTGCTATCCAGGTCGTTTGTGTCATAGGAATATTAGAGCACACCCAGGAGTTTATGGCTGTAGCATAGTTCTAAATATGTCTTGGTGTCTTTGTAAAGCTCAGAAAAAAGTTAGATCTGATCACCTGTTCTCACTCTAGAGCAGTGGTTCCCAAGGTTTGGGTCAGGACCCCACTGGGGGTCACCAACAACTACACAAGGGGCCTTGAGATGATTTCCAAAAATGAAATGAAATTGAAAAAAAAAACCTGCTATATTTCTAGCATTATTGTTAAAGACCAAGTTCACTGAGAAACAGTTTTTACTTGTTATTTTTGAAATATGATCACTCTGAGTTTAACATGCCGGCTAAACGTGAAAATAATCTTCTAACCCCTATTTCCTGCATTAGCCACCGATAAAAAATAGACAGAAAAACGCTCGGATTAGAAAAGCCAGGCGATTGCACGTCATATTAAAAATTAGCATTCATGGACTCCTGAGTCAAGCTCAGGCTGTTGTTAAAATAGTGTCCAGGAGAGAGCAGAGCATGGCTCGGCTAGTAGAAGCTAAACGTTAGCATTAGCAACTCCTCAACATGGCAGAACTCCTCCAGGCTTGTGTTATTAGTGGAGATAAAACATCAACTTTGCAGAGCAAACAGAGTCAGTGGTAGAGTCGTGTTGCTGTTAGCCAATCAGAGGAGAGATGTCCAAATATCATGAATATTAATGAGCAAGACTCCAAATCTGGCTGTTCTTTGCGCGCCACTCCTCTGGCTAGCTTCTAGTTCCTGAAACAGGAGCGCCAGAGCTTTTATCCCACAGAGATCGACTCAAAAGGCATTCATTTATACTAAAGATTAATGCAAAAGTGTTGGAAAATACGAGTGAACCTGGTCTTTAAAAAACTCAACCAAATGTTCATATATAAGTAAATATGAGCTGAAGTGGTTTTCTTTATACCCTGAATTATTTTGCGTTTTAAGCATGTTTGTGTTGTCAAATCAGAGACATCTGGGGTCTCGTGTCTTGGTTTTGTGGATCTGAAGCTGGAACGTTTGGGAACCACTGCTCTAGAACAGTGGTTTCCAACATGGGGTCCGTGACCCCCCAATGGGGTCAATAAAAGGTTGCAGGGGGTTCCCAAAATTTTGTCTGTGCCGAAGTTGTGAGGTTACCAAGATTATATTTGTAAAAATTGCATTTATAATAACCCAATAACTAGGGTTGTGCAAAGCAGCCAGTATTTGTTTTTGTTGAGGGGGGAAAGTATTTGTATTCGAGTAAATACAAATCCATTTTTTTTTGCATTACACTTCTAATTTATGTTATAGCGTAGAAGTGTAAAGCAAAAAAAATGGATTTTTACACCTATTTTGAGTTTTACTCAAATACAAATACTGGCTGCTTTGCACACCCCTACCAATAACACACCCAATAGTTTAATCAAAACTCTGTCTAAGAGTTATAACTCAGTATGTCTGTACGAAGGTTGTAATTAATCACTAAGACGTATATATGTGGTTGTTGTCTCTCTGCTCTCTGTCTGTGTGTTGGACTTTATCTCCCTCTAGTGGCGCTATATATTATTACTGACTACTCTTATTTCACTAGATGCACATTTTCACCACATGAATCATTGCTAGAGTCTAAACAGACCTTTAAATCAAACATAATGATCTTTAAGCATCTTTAATTGTGGTTCCTGTAGAACCTTTGCTGCTTTTATCCCTCTCACCGTCTGAAACGTTCAGCACGGCCCTGCTCTGCTTCTGCATGTTTGTACAAAACCCCCCAAAAACCTTTATAGCCACCGAGCGCCTCCCAGCAAATGCACAAGCTGCAAAACAAGGAATATGATTACAGACTTTACGATGATTCAGAGCAACTTCAGCCATCTGCTGGGATGTAAACCGAGATGTGGAATCATAACAGAGCCCGTTAAATCCCACCTAAATGATGAGTAATCCTGACTGAGCAGGAGTGATCCACAGATGTTGCTTTACAGGCTTTTATTTTGCTGTTGATGAGAACCGTTGGACAATGCTTCTACTGTCCAGGTTCACTTTATTTGTCTCTTTTATTATTCTGCTTTTATGGTGGAGAACATTCATTAACCAAAGTTAATTTCAGACTAATTAATCTGGTCACAATAAAACTCTGAGCACTCATCCAAGATGCAAAAAGTCAATTGGATGCTATCAACTCAGGTTTTATGAATATTAGGAACTTAACTTGTACCGGCTGATCTTTATGGGCCGTGTGGTTTTGGCAGAGCCGAGCAGCAGCGTGGATGTGGCTCGGATCCAGTCCAAACAGCACGTTTACCCACCCACGGCGGAGTGTTGACCCTCAGAGGATCACTGTTCAGGTCAGGCAGACTACTGAATCCAAAGTAGAACAGCCACAAAGAATACATAACCAGTCTTCAGTCTCATTTTCTCGTCATCTACATGTTATATCTAACCATCCGTTCAACTCTGGTCATATTGTAAATGAAAAGAGGCCAACATGTTCCACTGAGATGAATCAAAACATCCTAAAAGGTGATAAAAGTCTCTGGATTTGTAACTAGGCCTACATGTTTCCACCAAGAATCTCACAATGAAACGATTTAGTGTTCAACTCAGTGAAATAAAAGGTAAGAAAATTAACTTACGATATCAGTATTTTTAATAATTAAAACATATCTAGTCACAATTATGGTCAGAAGTTAAATGAATTATTTGAACATTTATTTTTTTTTTACAGTGGAACGATTAAACAACACCCAACTGGTCAGGCAAGCCCCATCATTGAATGCGTTTAAGAGTAGATTGAAGGCCCATTTTTATTATTTGGCTTTTTTAGAGTTAGAGTAGGTCGTGTTTATTCTGTGTATTTTATTTTCTCTAGCTGCAGCTGTCTGGATGTGACAGTTTTTATTTTTATTTATTCATTTCTTTATCTCTCTTTTTATGTTCTTTTTAATGATCTTGTTTTTAATTGTTTGTGGTTGATGTGTTTTTACTGTGTCATGTACAGCACTTTGGGCATGGCTAATGTAAGAAAGTGCTTTATAAATAAAGGCTGATGATGATGATGATATATATGGGCAAACATTACGGGTCCTAACAGGGTTTGTCCATCGTTTCCATGGCCCCACAGGGGTTTGTCCATAGATTTTAATCAGAATCAGAAAGACTTTATTTATCCCCTAGGGGCAATTGAAAAAAAACAACAGAGCAGCATGACATTGAAGATAAAAACAGGGCATAAAGCAATGAAATGAGATAAAATGACAATTTAACAGGCCCTACATGGGTTTTCAGGTCATCAGCCAGTTAAAATCATTGTGGGCAAACCCATGTGGGGCCACCATGGAACCATTGACAAAACCAGTTGGGACCCATAATGTTTGCCCATATAAATCCATTGGTTTGAAGGTTGGGTCTTCCCGACTCCTTTGAGAAGCTAATAAACCCTTTTAGAACCTCCTGCATCACTTATCAAATATATTTTGGTGAATGTGCACAGAAATTTGGCGCCACCCCTAGAAAATTGCTGGCACCCCCAGGGAAGACCAGTGTTAATAAATCATATTAATGTTCACTCAAACCATAAATTCATCTTATTTATTCACGACATAAATGTAAAACCCAATAAAAAATTATACAATTAATGAGTAAATAATCAGAATTTTTAAAAATGTATGTTTCTGCTGCTCACCATTTTCAAAATAAAAGTTTATATCTCCATAGTTTTTCTTTCAAGACAGCAACAGGTGAATTAAACAAAAAAAAATAAAATTCTAAAAAAATCATTTGAAATAACTGAAATGTATTCTTCTGAATTTTTTGTGTTTCTCAAATTTGAGTTGAGTGTTTTGGATGCATGTCGTCTTTTAATCAAACAGAATAAAGGAGCAATACAATGCATCGCCACAGGCTAAACTCTCCCAGAGTTACCACAAGGACCAATTTGCTGTGCCACCCCAAAATGATCTTTGGTCCCATCTGGCCACCCTTATCAAACTTTTCTGGGGCGCCCCTGTCTGTATGTGTGAATATGACCCCATAAATTAAATATGACAACTTCTCACGTCTAACTGCAGCTCACACACCTGTGCTGGAAACGTAAAACAAAACAAAATATTTTATTCATTTTCACAATGTTATGTGAGAATTAACACAGTATGACTTGATTAAAATGACTTTAATTCTGTCACCTGGTTTATAACTGAATAAATCCCCCTAATGCAGAAAAGCTTCACGCCTCTGTGCTGCTAAAGGTCGTGGTCAGTGGAAGTTCAGTCGGTGCGTACTGATCCATCACTTCATGGATCCAGCGGTTGTATTCACACATCTTGGTGTAAACCGTAGGATGAGCTGGGTCTGTGCAGCCATGATTGAACCAAGTGACGCCCTGCAGCTCGCCGCCACACACCATCACGCCGCTGCCATCGTTCTGCAGAAACAGGACAGAAAACAAAAGTTTGTTCTGGATATTTGCAGAGAATTGATGCCACTCATTAAATCAAGCGAGTTTCTGTGCTCACCAGGCAGTTATCTGTGTCAGCTTGACCAGCGCAGACCATAACGCCCCAGTAGAGGTAAGGAGGGAAGGTCTTCACACAAGTCAGATCATCAACGATGGGCACGGTTATACACTTGAGTCTTGGAGAGGGCTCGTCTGCTTGGAGCAGGACGATGAAAAGCTGTTAATGAGTCGTTCAAGTGCACCACTTCAGCTCTTACACGTAAACATCTTAGCTCTGAGAGGCCATCACTCCTCAAATCGTCCTGAATCGCTGAGAAAACGTTCCTCCTTTAACCGTTTCTATGGAACATAAAGCACAATCCTGCAGCGCGTTTTCAGCCTGCTTCCATCGTTTCTAATCACGGACTGGGCATTTTGAAGAGCAGTTGGAAACTGATTTAAAAAGGTCACCATTAAAAACATTTATTCATGCTTTGTTGGAGCTGAAACGACCAGAATATCAAGCAGATTGAAATCACTAATGACTCATGTTTACCTGAGAAAGTGACGGATCGTACTGCACGTTTAATGTTTTCTGTTGTCGCTCTTTATGCATGAAGAGGATTTGCAACCAAAAATAACAAAAGTTCAGGGAGACGTTGGCTAAACTAATGAAGCTTTAAGATAGCAGCGCCTTCCATAATGAGGCTTTTGTAGCAGCATGATGTGAATAGGATTCTAGTGCTTTATTGTATTAAAGATGATTAAATATTGAATTTTAACACATGGATCCAGGCTTGAACCATAAAAATATTTTCAAACACACTTAAACTCATTTATTCAGCGATGCAGTGGTTGAATGGTGTTGCAGCTAAGTCAAGAGGAATAATATGATAATCACTTTTTCTTTTTACTGAGGCTGCGTTCAAAAACACGAAGAGAGACTAATAAAATCTAGTAGTAGCATATGGTTTCAAGACAACTAACATTCAGCTGTATTAAAGCTTCATTTAGGAGGTAATTTACTAGTTTTATTTTTACATTAAAATGACAGAGTAGTCATTTTTATCATTTGAAAAAGTCCTGGAGAATAAAGTTTTCTGTGCTGGTTGAAAAGAAAAAGTTACTGAATCCACAGCATGATGATGAAATCGAGGTTTACGTTTCATTTTTTGTTATTAAAGGTACAATTTGTTAGAATTTTACTGTGAAATAATCAGAAAACAGTCTCAATCATGTTGGAAGGAAGGTTACATTGACACAGATTTCTTTCTCAGCTGGCTGCGGGGTTGTCATTTTTTCTCCTTTCAAAAAGGCCAAAGAGGGGCGTAGTCTTTGTTTACCATGTGAGCCTGCGGGGTTGCCGAGTCTGCGCCGGCTAACGCTGCTGCATCGGCATTTGTAATTTGGCAAAAAGCTCCAGAGTTGTGGACAGTCTGTTAGCCAGTAACTGGAGCAGACCAGAAGTTATTTAACCCTAAGAAGGCACAACATCTTTTTGTTTTACTCTAATATTGGGTAAAGAAGGCAAGAGGCTAATTTTGAGCTAACAATGCTAACGGTGAATCAGAATCAAATAGTTTGCTTTATTAAAAGTATCTCAATCAACTTTTTCAACTACTAATGCGGTGTCTTAACAAAAGACTGCAGCTGCAAGACTCTACCATTTGAGGACAGATGATTCACTCTAACCCATGTAAGCATTTATATGTGTGCATAAAGTTTGTCTTATATGGAAGAAGATAGGCTTTAGTTATCTAGAGCTAATATGGTGAAGGTATGGATTGGTTAGTCCAATCTGAGGAGACCCTGTCTCCTAATTACATGGGAGTGAAAATGTGTTCCCCAAAGTAAATAATGAGTGCTTTGGATGTTGTTCGGGGGATTTCTTTTGGCTGAATTTCCTCCTGGTTCCTGATGCATCGAACCAGTACTGATGTGGGCTCTTCAATAAAGTTTTCTGATGTGAAAGAGTCTGTCTCAGGGAGCCTTCAGAGCATTCATTGGTTGATTTGAAGGTGACAACCCCTGGCTGAATTCACTATATAAGAGTAAAATGTATTATCTACTTAAAGGGGCACTAGTCAGTTTTGGCTTGTTTTTAGCACCCCCTAGATTTCGTTAGCAAAACCGAAAGTAAAACTTATCTCCTCGCTGTGCGTTCGTCATTTTAACACTTTAATCTAACAGCTGGAACGTCTCCTCAGCCTTCATTAGTGTCTACAGGAGCGGTTCATCACTAAATCAAACAAATCAGCTGTGTTCATGATCTAAAACATGCAGGAAACATGCTGGAAGCAGACTGCAGAGCCAGGTAGGTCAAGCTGAATTTTTCTAAGTCCCAGCAGACCGGACCGGAAACTGTGAAGTTGCAAGTGGAATATTCTGGCCACGGGGTGCGACAGGGGCTGGGTGGCCTTTCATTAACCCTGTAAAGGGTCATTTTAGCACAAACTGGCTCAAGAAAATTATTTAAAAATATAAAGTTGCAAAGTGTCCCTTTAACAGCTTACTGTCTTCACTCGTCATCTAGAATCTTCTGGTGCTGAATCGTAGCTGACCATGAAACTCACTGTATGGTAGTGAGAAAGTCACTCTTTTATTTTGAAAATGGGCTGCAGGAACCAAAATTGACCACAGGATGTCATTCTTACTTCATTCAACTTTAAGTGAAATCTGTTTCTTCTCGTTTTTATTTGAAATTCAGGTTTAACTGAGTTTAAAAGTTCTCTTTTACTGTGTAAAAAAAAAGTGTTGCAAGCTTTGACCTGACGCTAATCAAAGATGGTCCAGATGGTAAAAATTCTGTGGGATCGCCATTTTGCAGAATCCAGACTCAGATCCTGAACCTGGAAGCTGATTTTGGCGTTGGATTTTCTCTAAAACCATCTGGTCTGAAATCTGATTCCTTTTTTTCCGATACCTTTTCATCAATATCTGGTGTCCATTGGAGATCATTTTTGTCTAATGAATATTATTTTTGATACCTAAAGATTTTATGTCCATGAGGATGTTTGTAGAGAAGGCTGATGTTCCACATATGAATTCTTAAAAGACCTGACCTAAATGAATGAGGCTCTACATTAGCACTGTTAAAGTCACTCACACTGGTTTGCTGTGGTGGAGCCCCAGCCGCTGACGGAGCAGGTCTCCCCAGGCTTTGGGCAGCGCGTGGGCAGAGGAATGGGCCGGACGTACTGGGTGAAGCGGGCGGGTTCAGCCAGCCGCACCAGGGCGAGGCTGTGGATAGATGAGCGGTAGGGACTGTGGGGGATCACATCGGCTATGGGGATGCGCTGCTCGGTGCCTTCCTCTACAGTTCTGTCATGTTCTCCAAGAGAGACAATTGTGTTGTCGAACCTTCAAATGAGCAAAAGAATAAAGGGTCCATGATCAAGGAACCATTTTCACCTGACATGAACAGCAGGTTGATTGCTAAGGTCTAAACAGACATATGCTTGTCTGTTTTCTTTAACCCTATACCTGGGTATCATTTGCTAAGTAATTTGATGTAACATTTGCAGTTGAGTTGATCCCCGACACTCACGATAGTGCACAGTTGAAGGAGGTCACTATCCACCATTTGTTAATGAGCGCTCCGCTGCAGGACGCTCCTCCCTGAAGCCTGACATGCCAGGGTCTGGAGTGAGGCTGGCACTCCTTTGGGTCGTTCAGGGGATGTGCTCCTAGACCCACCATCAGAAATAAAAATAAACAAAAAATATTCACTTTTAATCTCAGATACATTTCAGTCACATACCTGCAAGAGCCAACGTCACAGCCACGAGGAAGAGATTCATGTTGTTGTGTTGGTTCTTCTGTAGCTGCAGCAGATCGTGTGTTTTATACCTGCAGGCTTTTTCACAACAGTGGGTGGATCTGACCATTTAATTATTGTTCAGCTCCAGCTAACCTTCAGTTTTAGTCCCTGTAATAAATCAGATTGTAGATCTAATCAGACGTTTTCAACACCTCCGGTAAGCAGCGTGTTCATCCAGAGTGACGCATCCTGTTTCCTGTATCTCTTAAGAACAAAGAAAATAAAAGTTTTGTGAAATTGTGCAAGATGTTTTTTCATACGAAAAAAACAATTACAGCCCGACAAATTATAATCCAGGAGGACTTTTGTATGATTTTAGTTTTGGGTATTTTGTGAAATATTGACTGGAAGAGAAAGAAAAGATTTTTTATATAGCGCCTCTCAAGATAAAAAAAAAATCACACCTAGTGTGATTGGATGTGAACAATAAAATATAAATAATTTAAAAGATCACAATAGAAAATGGGAGAAAAATTAAGATTAAAAAATGAGAATATGAGAAAAGTAAAGACGGGAACCTGAAAAATGCAGGATTTACAGAAAAACCATGAGAAGAAGCTAGTGAGGAAGAGGAGGATGAACAGAAAAAGGTCCTTTGGTTATTATTAAACCCATTTGTAATGACGTCTCTGTTGCAGGAACACCCAGATAAAGACAATGAAAGGTTTTCTAGAACAAGTTATAATAAAGAAGATAAGAGCCGGGACACGAACCATGCTTCTCTCTGTGAGGTTAATTATTCACACGGCTGACGTGGATTACAACGGAAATAATGCAACTGAAGGAATGAAAGGAAGTTAATAAGGAAGGAAGGTAAGAGTGGAGGAAGGAAGGGAATAAGGCAGGTGGCAAGGAAGAAAGCAAGGAAGGAGAGAAGGAAGAAAGGGAGGAAAGAATGGAGGAAGGGAGGGAGAGAGGAAGGAAGGAATGGATGGAGGGAGAAACAAAGGAAGGAAGAAAAGAAGGAAGGAAGAATGAAACAAAGGAAGGAAGGAGAGAAGGAAGAATGAAACGAAGGAAAGAAGAAAGGAAGGAAGGAGAGAAGGAAGAAAGGAATGAAGGAAGGAGAGAAGGAAGAATGAAACGAAGGAGAGAAGGAAGAAAGAAAGGAGAGAAGGAAGGAAAGAAGGAAGGGAGGACAGGAGGGAGAAAGGATGGAAGGGGTGGATGGAGGGAGGGAAAGAGGAAGGAAGGAAAGAAGGAATGTAGGATGTGAAAAAGAGAGGGAAGAATGAAGGAAGGGAGGGGGGGACTAACTGAAACAAACACCAACATTGAGAAAATTTACAAAAAAAAAATCAAGTTTCATTATCAAGCAAAAATATATTTAAAATGTTCTAAAACATCAAGTTTTATTCAAATAAAACTTTTTAATCCTTGAATGCATCCATCCATAGTTTTCTGAAGAATTATTCATAATTCCTGAAAGTGGAAAAACAATTACTATATCTATATCTATAGATCTGTATCTTCACGGTCTATATAGATATTTGAGATGTGTTTCATTTATCTGAACGTAGTGCTGTTAGACTCAGCATGCATTCTATCTTCTGGCTCTACTTTCCTTTTTCTTTTGGAAAGTTGATTTATCTCTTTTGTTTTTGCGGCTGTAGAAGTGTCTGCATGTTGTAGATTTACACATTAATTAACCCGTTAAAAGCTTTTGTATCGGCGCTCGTCGGCACGGACAAAGAAAACTTCACAGTCTCAGCTGCTGATTGATTCGTCTGCCTGTTGCCGAGTTCCCGTGTTTTATGCTTCTTTTCATCCATGGAGGCCTCTGTTTAGCTGCTGCCTCTGATGATAAAAGTCCTGCAGATCAACAGAAACATAAACACTTCATCCTGTGTCCTATTTCTTCCACCAACAGGAAGGGATTATGTCAAACACAACTATTAAATAATACACAGACACCCTTTTGTGTATAAATACTTTATTTCAAGATGTGACACAAATATGTAAATTTACTCTGTGTGACAACGATGAAGAAACAAATCACCAGTAGGTGGTGCTAGAGTTCTGCAAGGACAAAGTTTAGTGTTCTGTTGTGATAGAATGGCCCCATCACCCCAAACCCTCCATAAAGTACCAAAAGACTGCGGCATCCATCATGTCTGAAGCTGCTGTTTACGGCGTTAGTTCAGGTGGTTTTAGTGGGTTTCTGTGGAAATGTTACAAACATTTTAACATTCTATCAAAAGGAAATGATGGTTTGAACAACTTTGCTTCGGAAAAACAGATTCATTTTGACCAGATTGATGAGCTAACAGCTAGTTACAGTGAATCCTGTTACAAAGTAAATTACTGCTGCCATAAAACAACTCTAATCTACAAATACAGGCTATAATCTCTCCAAAACTAATGCAAACCAGTTTTTCTACTTCACACTGACGTATTTATTACATGGTTGTTCTATGGTTACAGAAAAGAAATCACGGCTAAGCTAGCTATCCTGGCATAGATATCTGCCAATAATGCAGCATAACACAATAAAACTAATTTTTAGACTCAAATAAGAATAAATGTAAGCTTGTATGTATGAATCAACACGTAATTGTGTTAACGTTTATGAGCTGTTTTTAGCCTAGCTTAGCTTAGCAGCTTAGCTAAATCGATTAGCTTCACTTCCAGGTGTAATTTAACAATATTTCTGCTGGAATAACCATAAAATGCATAAATTACATCAGCGTAAAGGTGAATAAAGACGTGAATCACTAAGGAACAGTTTATATAAAGATGTTTTAAGATGGCAGACTAGCCGTTAGCTTGTCAATCCAGTTAGAAACGAAGCATTTTTCTCGACTAAAATACTCAAATTTTAGTCGAGCAGGTAAGATATGAAATTCCCTTGATCTGAACTATCCCACATCAAAGTTTTTAGGATTCATATCGTGAGTTTGGACCTTTGAATGTTCTTTGACGGTCAGAAAAACTGAGTTGAAGAACTTCGGAACGCTAATGGTGAAAAATGTGGTAAAGCTGGTCTTGTGCTATGCCAGCGTAGGTGCCCAAAACTGTGGTTGTTTCATCGTAAAGATTCCTGCAGACAGAACGCACGCACACACACACACACAGGTTAATTCATTTATTTGTTGATTTTAGACCTAGTGTATGTTGAAATCTCTTACTTTGCCTTCTCGTCCAGCTTCAGGTCTTTGATGCTTTCCACGTATCCACTGACGGTGTTGACAGCGCTGTCGTAATAGGACTTAACGGTTCCTGTGATTTTGGTCAGAGTCCCCTCTTCTTCCTCGGCCTGCCTCGGCACACGGAAGCTTTCAACGCCTAAAAATATAAAGAGATAGAACACAGGTGAGAGGGGTTAAAGGTCAGCACCGAGGATTCCTTCAACCTTTTTATAGATACAAAACTTTAACACGTTTCTATTGCAGACTTAAACAAACAGTTCCACGGTAAAAAAGATGAAAATACACTTACTGAGAGCGAGAAATGCAACAAGCACAATAACAACCAGCAGCTTGTTCATGATGCTTTAGATCTGTGAAGAGAGCAGCATTTAAAACCGTTTTTATCCACTAGGGTGAGACATTGTCATAGATTTCCTGCTGATTTACTACAGTTTTATTAACAGTCCATAAATGTTCTCATCTAACATGGAAATGAAGCTTTCAATTGTTTGAAAGTTTGTCCAACATCCTGAAATCAGTCCAGTCTTAGTTGTTCAAAGAAATCAAATGATCTTTAACAGCTCTAAATCGTTCACCGAATGAAGCAAACGTGTCGGTACTCACCGTATTCACGTCCAGAAAAGATAGTGACTAGAAGACGGAGTCGGCTGCACCGCTGGCCTCAGCTGTTTATATAGGAGTGTTAATGTGTTGACTTGCTGCTCTCAGAGCCAAAGTGCACTCTGTGGGAGATAAACCGGCGCTGTTGTCTGATATCTGCTCGCTACAGATGTGTCTCTTTATAAATATGAGATTTTTTCTTTATGACAACATGACTTTTCATAAGACGACTAGTCAGATTCAGATCTGCAGGATCTGATGCTGCAGGGGGGAGACGTACAGAACTGTGAGTGTGAACGCACTTTTAAACGTGTCACAATCTTTGCTTCATCGATTGGACCAGGATGAGGTCCCCGTATGGAGCTGTGAGTTGCAGCACAGCCCTCGCTGGTTACGTGCATAATGGGTCAAACCACACTACAGCAGACCTGTCGGGATGGCTCCAAGTCCACAGAGCGCTGAACAAGTCATCCTTACCGGGTCAGGTCGGGAGACAAAGTAGATAACTACATTATTTTTGTAATTAAACCAAATATTTCTGTGATTTATTACATTTTTTACTCTTTTTGCTTGAATGAAAAGGTTAAAAGAGAGAAAACATCTCCCCACTTGTCCCAGAACAAGAGAGCGTTCACCATGAAACTGTTTGGTCAGCTGTGCACGTTTCTTCCTGCCTAAACCAAAAGACTGCTGGCTTTTTACTACAGAACAACCTTATAACAAAAAACAAAAGTGGAAATTTGCACATATTTCGTCTTAAAAGTTGTTTTTATTGTGAAAAAAACACAAAAATACAAAGTTGAGATGGTTCTATTTGATGTTTTTCTCAAACATTTTATTTCTGCTATTTTAGATCATGAGAAAATAATAGATTAAAAAATCTAAATTAAAGGTTAGTTTGATATTTTCCCCCTTTTGGCTTTGATGCTGTGGTTAGATAATAATAGTAAATATTTTGACTCAGGTTAATAAGTACTAACGGTTCCTGGCAGAACAATCTTCCCTAAATTCAGCTCACGGAACAACCGACCGAACTGTGTGGAAAATAAACAACCGTTTATCTGTTGAGTATGTGAAAGGTCGAGATAATGCTGAATAAAGTTATTCATTAAAATTTAGCAGGATGAGTTTAATAACATAACTATAATATTTGCAAAAAGCTCGGTGATGCAGTTCATTCATTTTAAGTGCATGAAAACGTGCAACAACCACATGTGATGCATTTGTTAAAATACGTTTAATTTGATATTTAAGCATTGAAGATGTTTTTTATTGCAATAAATACAAAAAAAATAAGTTATTGAAGTGACACTTTTGGCCTCATATGTTTGAATTAAATGTCGTTTTTTCTGCGAGTGCACATGTTGATCGAGGGCTGAGTAAACACAGCAGACGGTCACATGTCATGCTGCTTGTGACCTCAGATCTCAGGTCAGTTCGAGTCCAGCTGCAGGCAGCAGTGTGATTCAGAAAGCTGAAGCTGAAGAAAACGCCATGATGCCACGTCAGGAACTCCATAGTATTAAAAACATCACTTTATGCTGGGTTTTCTTTGTGGAACGTCTTGATTTATATAAAAAATTGCAAATTTTGTTTATGTAAACTAAAAAGATAAAGAAAAAATTATCTCAGGCACTTGTTTGTCACAAACGAGGTGAAAAGTCACCAAAATTCAACGAGCAGCACCGCTAACACCAGATTAATGGAATTCTGTTGGTAATATTCCACAAAATGATGCATTTGATCCAATTACATCACTCAAGAAATCAGATTACTTTAATACTTTCTCACATTTTGGATTATTGATCAGTTAACTTGATATTCCTGAAGTTCATTTTAACATAGACATTTTTTCTGCAAAAGTTTCTTTATTTGACCTAAATTCAGCCAAGAATTACAATCTAATGCATAACCCCCCAAATATTCAGTTTAAAGTATTAATAATCTACATATTTGACTCCTTTTCTGCTCAAGAAGAACACTTCAGATAGTTTTCAGTTAATTTTATTGAACACACGCATACACACACACACACAAACACACAGACGTTTGTTAGTGTATCAAACAAATAATACTGTACATGCAGACCTTGCATAGATAGTGTTTGCAGTGCTTGGAACTCTGCATGATTTGGTGAAGATGCTGATTTATTAACAGGCAAAGAATTGTGTTTGCACTGAATCTTGTTTCCTCTCGACCTAAACTGGTGTCGATCCTATCAGCTAATGTCTAAAACGGTTGCTTTTACTGGTTTTACTGGGCGGGCATGACTTCATCCAGGTAGACCTTGATTTGGTCAATGGCGTTGCTCAGGCCGGTGCCAACCTGGGGGCGCAGGTAGGCTTCGTACAAACCCAGCAGTGAGTTACGGGCGCTGTCGACAAGAGGACGCGCTTCTGCGCCCAGACCACTGGAAAAAGAGCAGAGGGTTTCAGAAACCTCTCAAATGGTTCAGATAAATGTTGAAAACACCTGTCATTGGTGACGTTTCACAGCAAACATTACATTTTCAAATGTCTTGCTGAATGCTCACCTTGCAACCTTGACAATAGCTTGCAGCTCAGGCTTGTCCTTCAGAGACTCGATGAACTCCTGTGCGTTTTGCCCTCGCTCGTTCTCTCCCACAGCGGTGTGCAGCTTGTTGTAAGCATTTCGCAGTCTGCTGTAGAAGGTGTCTCTCATCGACTCATACTTTTGAACCAGCTCCTGGGAGGGTGCAGGGATCTCACAGAAGCTCACAGAGGCTGAAAGCAATTAAGACACGAAGACCTTTAATTACAGAACCATTGGTGTCTATGTGCATGAGCCAGATTTAATCATGGAATAAAAAGGCTAAATGTTGCATTAAGAACAAACATTTGCACATGACTATATTATAAAACCAAAACAAGCTCTTACAGCTAAATGCATGTTAAATATAATCATTCATCCTGCCTATTATCATCTAATTAAGTGCTGGTGTCATTATTAGTAAAATAAAAGCAAAACAAAAAGAATTGAATGGAAAAAAATTGTAAAATTTGATCATTTTAACACAAAAAAATAAGAAAAACAAAGGAATAAAATTAGATAAAGGTGGTTAAAGTGTTTCCTCACCCTGCAGAACAAGGGCCAGTGCCAGGATTAATTTGGCGTTCATTTCTGGAAAAAAACAAAAGTGCACAATTTGAAAACAGTAAAATGAAAAATGTTTGGAAAGAAGCAGCGACGGTCGTCGCTTTAGAGCGGTTACCTGCTGATGTGCTTGATGTACGGATCCAAGAAGTGACAGTCCTCTCTGGAAGCGAGTTGTCTGTAAACCAGAGCGCACATCTGGATGGGATGATATAGGGGGGGACTGCAAACACACGTCATCTGGTGTCAGCGTGCACACACACACACACACACACTTGCGCCCACACACGTTCACCTTAACAAAGTCCAGTGGACGTGAACATACTGTGCACATGTGGAAATGAGACTCGGCGGTTGTGTAACTTTTCTGAAACAACCTTTTCTGCGTTCATTTGAAAAACGATCCTCCTGATTCTGCACAAGTTTATAAAATGTTCTTGTGGTTTTTTTAATTTGTTTTTGTGTTAAGTAAAAAAAGCAATCAAATAGTGAGCTCATATGTCGTTAGCTGCAGGAATAGGAGATAAGACTGATTAGATCAGCGTTTTCTTATCAGTGCTTCTTTAACTGCAGACCCAGCAGCTCAGAGACTCATCTGTCAATCAGAGTCCGTCTAGACGAATCGCGTTGAATCCCGAGGCTTCACCTTTCATCCCGGTAGCCTTTGAAAGACATCATCATGATGATAAAAGTGTGCTTTTAGAGTTTCTATCTGCTAAATTACCTACATTTGTTTTATTACTGTTAAGTTTAGTGGAATTAATAGGCAGGTCAATCTTAATGGAGCACATTTTAGTGCAAAACATACACAAAACTTAAAAAAAGATTCTAAATAATAAAAAAAAATGACTGAATTAAAGGTTAAACAATATTACTGTACTTTATTGTTGCCTTAATTTTAATATTTTATTATTATTTTTTTATCTATCCTGAATTGCTCCAAATGACAGACAAAATGCAGAAGAGAAAAATATTTATTTTGGTGCAGAAATGAAAGGGTTAAAAACTTGCATAAGTGCAACACATTAGCATGTGTGGCTGCTTGAACATCTCATCGTAAAATTATGAGGAAAAAAAACCTGCAAAAATGAAATTTTGATATAAATTTTAATCGTCCCTGATGTTTTTATTTAGATATTTGGACTTAACCCATATCTCAAGATTTTATATCTTAAAAAATGCAACCATTCTGACCACAAAGACAAGCAGAGCTGTTTTTATCGAAGTTTATTTTGGACTTTTTCTTTATTTTTCACAAACATCAACGCTGATTGACACAAACAAGGTTAATGAGTGCAGCCGTAAGAGAGGCGAAGCTTTGATTCTGGGTTGTGATGAGTTGGACTAGGTGTTAAAAGGCGTGTAGGCCTAGTTGTCATTAGTGGTCCAAATCCTCTCCCTCACTGAACTCCTGAAGTTAGAGACCCACTCTGCGTAGCTGTCAGCCATCGGTTGGATGTGATCTTCATAGTAAGTTCCAGCAAAGTCAAACATCACCTCCCCCAGAGAGCGGATTTTAGCCCGGGTTGCCCTAAAAACAGATAAATATCTATTGCTTTACCACAAAAATACTTTAACAGAATAAATCATTAGTAAAGAAGACCAGCGTTGTGAATTAAATGTTCTTAAATCATTAAAATAATAAATACCCGAGTGTGTCGGATATTCTCTGCAGGATTCCTGGAGCCTCTTCCTCTGCAGGGCCTTGAGTTTGAGCTGCAGCTGGTTCACATGCTGGGGGGAGATAAACTCAAGACTGAGGCATGAAGAAATTTATACGAAACACGTTTAATGCTTGATTTTTTTAAGTCATACCTTGGAGCAGAAACAAGAGAACAAACACTGTCTGAACATGCATCTGCCCAAAACACACAAAAGCATCTGATTATAATCAGAAACTTCAAATTTAAACTGAATCATGTGTTTTTTATTACAATAGCAATTAAAAAATAATTAAAAAAAATAGAAACAAGGCTGTTTTTACCATTTCCTCTGTGTCTCTTCAACAGGATTTAAAGGAGTCGACTGTTATCAGGCTGCTTTATTTGCATTCCGTGGCTGCAACAGTGTGCACATTGGTCCAAATCGGATGATCATTGATCCTGTTGGCTTGTTTTCCTCCTTTGCTTTAACGTTTTATAGCAGAATCGTCAAGTTTCTCCACTTTTCTCACAAGTTCTCATTTTAAAGTAACACCAAAAAGTTTTTTATTTTAAGCTAGAGCTTTAACGTCGATCTCAGTGATTGTTGAGTTACAAACTTGACCAGTTTCATATGTGACACCACTCTGCAGCCCTCTGCTGGCCAGAAACCGCAGCAGTTTTGTGGAGCCGGTAGGTGCTCTTTACCTGCTTTACGGCTGTTAGCTGTTATGCTAGCGGTTAGCTTTTTCAGTTTGCCAATCGTCAATAAAAAGCACAAGAAGAAAAAGAAGTTTGATTTTCTGTTGGCATCATGCCGGAGCCTGGAAGTAACAGAGTAATGTCTTTAGAGGTGAAGCAATGAGCTAAAACCAGAGTGAATATCGGCACGGCCTATGCTAGTTTAAGCGAGCTATAGGAGGCTACAAAATCACAGACTGATGGTGACCTGGCTTTGTTGCTACTGGACTTGTAAGTAATGATATTTTTTGTCCAACAGTGTGGATCTTTTTACTTCGTGGGTTTATTTTAGTATCAGTTGGCTCATGTTAGCGTTAGCTTGTTGTTAGCGCTAGCTACAGCAGGCTGCAGCAGGGTTGTTTTTACGACTGTTGTAATACCACTTTCAACCAGTAGGGCGGAGGAGCAGGAACCTGCTCTGTGTTACTTTAAACAAAGAAAAAATTAATGATTTTTTTTTTTTTATTGGAGTCATGAGATCGTTGGAAAGTTTTGTGATTTTGTGTCAAAGGTTAGAATGATGCTGCTGGAAGTTTGTTCCTTTTTAAACCTCCACATCCGGAGCTGTTAAGGTCAGCACTGGCCCAGTTCAATAACTCACGAGGCCCCGGTTGGATTAGATAAGTCACCCTGTTTGGTGGCTGTAGAAATGTGTACCGATCAGGCAAAGTTTCAAAGAAGAGCAACGTGTTTCAAACTAGATATTTTCACGACTAAAGTCCACCACAAAATTGATTCGATCTTGTTAGTTGTTGAATTCTTTCCTGGCTGGATGCTGTTACAAATTTAATCAGAGAAGAGGTTTTCTTACTGCATAATGCAAAAACTCATTAAAACCATTATTTTTAATAGTTAGACGCAGTAATATGAGCATGTTGTAGTTTTTCAGTTGGTATTTTTCATAACTCTTCCAGATCAGGTCAAAGAAATAACAAAAAACTAAACTTTCTTAAACTTACTTAACTCTGATTGTTTTGAGGAGTTTTGGTTAGAATCACAAACTCAAACGTCAATATAAGGAGAGATGGAACCGTTTTTATCTGGAAAAACTAGAAACAGAATCTGCCAAAGTTGGTGCAACAGGAGAAGAGTTAGCAGCCTTTGAGCACGAGCTGCTGGCCTCTGTCATTGAACTTGGACAACAGGTGGATTATTAACTCATTATAAACAGTGACTTTATCCCACAGGTTATGAAATGCCAGAAAAGCAGCCATGTTGGCGATTGCACTTTGATACCTGCAATTAACACAAATAAACATTATTTATCTTTTATCAGATGTGTCTACAATACTTGGAAAGGTGAGTTTTCTATATCAAACACACCAAATGTAGTTTAGAATAATAAAAAAAAATCTAAAAGAAATAAAAGTTCTTGTTCAGATTAGAATGTCTGTCTTGTTTTAATGTCATAAAATATATTTACATGCACATCGTTGACTTATAGTACTGTATTAACATCCATCCATTGTCTTCCACTTATCCGGGTTCGGGTCGCGGGGGCAGCAGCCTAAGCACAGAGGCCCAGACTTCCCTCTCCCCAGCCACTTGGGCCAGCTCCTCCAGGAGGATCCCAAGATGTTCACTGTCCAGCTGAGAGACATAGTCCCTCCAGCGTGTCCTGGGTCTTCCTTTAGGTCTCCTCCCAGTTGGACGTGCCTGGAAAACCTCACCAAGGAGGTGTCCTAACCAGATGCCCGAGCCACCTCAACTGGCTCCTGATGTGGAGGAGCAGCGGATCTACTTCGAGCCCCTCCCAGATAACCGAGCTTCTCACCTTATCTCTGACGGAGAGCCCAGACACCCTGCGGAGAAAACTCATTTTGGCCGCTTGTATCCACGATCTCGTTCTTTCGGTCACTACCCAAAGCTCGTGACCATAGCTGAGGGTAGGAACGTAGATCGACCGGTAAATCGAGAGTCGAGGGCGTTCTCCAAATCCGTAAAACACATGTAGATTGGTTGGGCGAACTCCCACGCACCCTCCAGGACCCCCCTCAGGGTACAGAGCTGGTCCAGTGTTCCACGGCCAGTACAAAGACCACATTGCTCCTTCCGAATCCGAGGTCCAACTATCCGACGGACCCTCCTCTCCAGAAACCCCGAATAGACCTTACCAGGGAGGCTCAGGAGTATGATTCCCCTGTAGTTGGAACAAACACTACAGTCCTTTTTAAACAGGGGGACCACCACCCCGTAGCCAGACCATAGTAGGATGGCTTGCCAGGTTAGCAAGTTGCATAAACCTTTTTCTTTTCTCCACAGAGACCCCTTCGACATTCATCAAGAAAAAGGGGCATTTTTTAATTTACTGCCTACTCAGCTCAATAAAACAAACAGAAAAATTACATTTGTTTTCTATTTTTCTCAAAAATTAAACTAACATCACATTAAACTTCAGTTTATTTTACATTTGCTTTTTTATGGAATTCAAAATGTGCTTTCAACCTAATGGGACATTTTTATCCTGAAATGACTCAAGAAAGTACAAGTTTTAAATCTAATCCACACAATAATTAAAATTGTATCACAGTTGATATTTTGGCTAGTTGTTGGCATACCCAAGACTTTGGTCAATGGTTGTTTTTAAATGTGCCATACAAATAAAGCTGGTTGGTTGGTTGATTGATTGATTGGCTGGTTGGTTGGTTGGCTGGTTGGTTGATGACAGAAGAAAAAAAAATGGTTGGCCAACATTTGTCATTTGGTAAATAATGCAATTCTGTTCATTTTCAATAAAAAACATTAGAGTTGTGTAATCACACAGGCATCTAGGTAAAATTCCTGACTATATTTGATGTGATTTTGACGATTGTAAAGATTTAACCCGGTTAAGCAGAAATTACCACAAAAATATAAAAACAGTGTCAGCAAACAACATTCCAAAGGTTAAAATCTTCCATTTGAATGATAGTTTGTCAGTTATGAACTGGGCTGAAGTTTATTTATGGGACCTCTAAATGGAAAAAAGGTTAAAAAATGTATTAACATAATTGGTTTTCATTGCAGTTTTTTGAGAAAGTGTAAAATTTGTTCTTAATGACTTAAGATTGTCTGAAAGAAAATCCACTGATGCATTCAATCCTGGTCATTGAGGGCCATTATCCAGCATATTTTATTTAAATCAGCCTGTCATCAAGCTCACCCTCTGATTATAATCAGGCGTGTCGAAGCAGAAACCCCTAGAATATGCAAGATGGTGGCCCTTGAGGACCAGAAATGCCACCAGACTCCAGACTAGTCAAGGTTTGAATTAATTCTGTGAGGCGGCTTTGCTAACCTCTGCAGCACAAAATTAAACCGTTGCAAAGAAAACCTTTTCCTGTTGCCTGTATTTACAGTCTCTGTTTAGCCTTAATTGTGTTTAATTTAGCTTCTAGTGTAACTTACTTCAGTGCTTTCTGCAGCTTAAGCTTTTACCAGAATGCAGATTTAATTTAAACTCATTAGAGAGAAGCCATTGTTGCATTTAATCTAATTATTTCCCACAAAGACCAGACTAATTATTTACATGCAAATGACTCTAGAATCAGTTTTGATTTGTGGGTTTCTCTCCTGCTTCGTGAGTCTGTGAGTAAAAAGCTGTGATTGTCGTTCATTTCAATCAAAAACATTAAAGCAACTTGGTAAGATCTTTATTTTTGTCTAAAAAATCTTATTTGTTGAGAAAAATATTATTCATTCAATCAATTTTTCACATTTTGATGTATTTATTGTTCTTTTTCCACATTTTTTCAACAAAGATTACAGCCAAGATTTGCAAGATTAGAAATTCATCCCCCAGATGAAGAGGAGGTCAGAGGGGCAGACTGGAGGCATCGACCAGGTGTTCAGTTAGACTGGAGCTGGTCCTTCAGCTTCTGGAACTGCTCTGAGAACCAGTTGCTGTGGAAGTTGGAAAAGTATTAATAAAGCAAACAAACAGACGCATTAGGAGTGATTTTTCTTTATAATTGTTGTCTTACTGTGTGTTCTGTGCAAATTCGCTGTTCTTTATCGTCTCATAGTGGGTCTTGGCATTCTCAGCCACAGTCTTGCCAAATTCTGTGATTTTTTCTTGGAAATCAGCAAATCCAGCTTCCTGAGCCTCTGCAAGTCAGAGCAGCGACGAGTAACATTACACCAGGTGTTAAAATGAGGAAAACATGTTTTTTTAGTTATTTTATGCACAGGTGGGAATTACCTGTGTATGCCACAAAAGCCAGCATCAGCACGGCAACCGCTAGGTACAGTTTCATCTTGGCTGTGAATCCCTAAGCAGGAAAAGAAGAGAAGTTATTACTTTAACTTTGTCTCCAAAACTGAAAATTATTGTTTTTTTAAGCACAAAAACATTACAGAGCTGAACAAAAACCAACAAGGCCCATTAAAGGTTACATTCCACAACATTTATTTGTTTCAACAGCAGTAAAACCTTAAACGTACCTGTTTTTCCGTCTCTGTGGAGAAAAAACCAGAGTGTCTTGGAGACCAAACGCGTGTCCTCCTTTTTATACACCACACTGATTTTGGGAGGGTTGCGCAAAACGCCAGATTTGGGTCAACGAGCACGCGCGGCGGCCTTGAGGCGACTCGGCCCACTTTATTGATAAACACAAACCCATCACTGTTTGGAATCAAAGTGCTTTAAATATAAATCTGATCAGATTTTGTGTGTTGATCACAGGACGGCGGATAATTCCATCAACACAAACGAGAGAAAATAAACCTGTTAGTTGATGTTTCAGCAAGAAGAGTGTGAAGAGATAAGCAGAGACGTGTCAAGGAGCAGAGTTCAGCGGTGATAGGATTACAGACAGCAGCTGTTGGAAAGCTCCTTTGGACCTGAAGTGTTGGCGATCGGGACAAACACGTTTATTGGTGATGGCGTCGTGTTTGATGATATGGCGGCTGGACTTCAGGAGTGATAATAATCAGATTTGTCTCCACATTCTGAGGTTTTTTCTCAAACAAAAGCACAGCTGATGAGCTTAAAACTAAATATTTGAAGGTGTTTGTTGCACATTTTAGGAGACGTTTATTAATAAGCATTTATTTTTTTGTTCTTCTGCTTTCCTGAAAACACATTTCCACATCTAATGTCTGCTTTCTGCAGACTTTCCTTCGCCTAAACGGGAAAATGACTAAACAGGCCCACGTTGTTTGGTCAGACACTTAACATGTGACACAAAGAAGCTGCTGAACTGCAGTAACCCTTCGTTTATCTGGACCAAAAGGGCAGCGTAGCTGTTTTCACCCTGAGTCGTCCAGGTCACCTAGCCCCTATAGGTGTCGCTTTTGTTATGAATATCCAACCACTGACTAATCATCCCCGAAAGACTAAATCTCCACGTCTTTTGTTAGACAGTAACCAGTGGGTGTGTGCATGCAAGCCTGGCCTTGCGTGCATACGAGCTCCTTTTGAAGGATTGCAGGAGGCACAGAGTGTGAAAATGCCAATCAGGTGTCCTTCTAATTTGTAATAACGAGCCAAAGAAAAAAGGTTGTTTTTGTGTTTGACCAAGGCTCCTGTGGAGACCGACGTGGAAAGAATGAAGACGAGGGTTTCCAAGGAAGGGAGCTATCTCTGCAGGGTTGCTTCTGGAGGGGTTACATGCAGTCACGGGCTAACTACTACTTCTCTGTAGTTCTTTTTGCTTTTTTCAGATTGTTGTTGTTGCACAGTTTTCAAAGTTGAGACACCAAATAGGAACAGATGGAGCAGAAGAGCTGAACTAGCAGGATGCTTGTGGTTTTCCTGTTTTCATCCTCCATGAGTAATCCCTTCATCAGGACTGATGTAGGGGTTTCACTTGTCCCTCACAAAATAAACACAGGCTTCAACTGGAGAGATTTTATGGGGATAGGCAGCTGATAAACACAGTTAGTCACTCTTTCACTTCACATGGACCGCCCTCTAACACAGTCAGATGTGATCAACATGTTTTGTAATAATCCAGTTACAGAGCTTTAGGAGAAAACATCAGCAAACTGAAACAAAAACAACCGTAAATACAACTTTCTTTTTTTTTAAGACCTAAAAGAACTCTTAAAGGAGTAGTTTAAATAGTTCAAAGTATATTTCATGTTCATAATACATAAGAAGTTATATCTTAGCAGGGGTAGATGATCAGCCTCAGGTTGGAGAAACAGATCCGCTGCTACTGGACGGTTGAGCTAACGGCCAGCCTGAATGGGGCCTAGCTAGTCTGAAAACTTAAATCTCAATTTTATAATATTTCAGCAGAAATAATCACAAACAGCGTTTTAAGAGCTGTCCACATGTGACTAGCTGTTAGCATATCTGTCTGAGCAGGTCTAGGCTGTGTCCAGGGGCTGCATCCTTCTGAGTACTCGTTTTAAGGCCAGTGTCACAGAGAAGCGAGGAGGTCGTCTAAATCTGAAGGATGCTCAAAATGCGTCCTTGTTTTATTCCCGAACTTTGAGCACCATCGTGGTTGCTAGGCAACAGGATATATGCTGAGTTAAAAATGAAGGCCAGACCGTCAAAATTCACAGCCGTTCACGTTCGGTCTCAGCGGTCAAGGAAGGAGCTGAGCTATGTGGACTTGGTAGGACGAGTCCTTACAAGGATGCTACCACTGAATTTGAACACAGACACAATCTCTGTTTCTCTTAGCTGAAGCTGTTCACAGGGCAGCAACAAAACACACCTTAAGAACCCAGACATATTTATTCTTGCAAAAGAATTATTAAAAATGCAAAAATCATAGCAATTAATTTACTTTTGTGATTCAAAATTTAACCTGCAAATTAAAAATTTGCAGTCATAACACTTGTTACACGTGTGCGCTCGGTCTAGTCTGGATCTGAGCGATTACAGCACAAACAAATGATGTTATATGTCAGATCCAAGACTATTTCCTAATGCAGTCTTTACTGGGATTTTCAGCTGTAACAAACAATAAAATTAATAATTTTCGCACAAGAATGGTTGGTATGCAATGTACTCTTTGGCTTCATTAAGTTTTTTCTTTTGCATGAATTTATCACATCACACAACTCATAATCCTGTCTTTTTTTTAATCACACTGTCATCCAACTACTCCAGTGTCCCTCTTGTTATGAGGCCTAGTTTACCTAATATTCCATTAAAGAAAACACAGCTGCACATTTTTGCATCCTGGAGAGGTCAGAGGATGGAAATTATACAGGAAACGGGGCAAATAGTGTCCCCTACTGGCTTCTGCTCTGAAGCTGGGAGGGTCCTGCTGTGTTTGACGGACATAGAGGTTATCAAACACAGCGGGTGCAAACTCAGACTTTGATGTTAAAACTTTTGTGTCGAGCAACGCTGAAGCTAAAGACACGCCACATATCCAGGATGTTTGTAGCTTTATGATGTTTTTTTACATTTCTAACATTTATAGTTTTTTATACATATGCATGAAAAAGGGAAATGATACGCAACAAATGATCTTATGTCCACAACAAAAAATAAACATGCATGTGTGCATCTGCTCTGCTCAAACATGTATACACTGCAAAAACTTATGATTAAGACAGTAAAAAAATATATCTGATTTTTAGTCTAAAAAGAAAAATATTTCTCATTTGCAAAAACAGCTCTACTGGAAATAAATTAAAAATGATTAAATTGTCTTGTTTTGAATTTAAGAAAAATCTGCCCATATGGTACACTGCAAAAAATGATTTCTAAGAAAGTAAAAAATCCTTATTTTTGGTCTAAAAAGAAAATAAATTCTTCTAAAGAAAAATAGCATTACTTAAAATAAGGTAAATATTCTTAAATACAATCCAAATTTTCTTGATTTGAGTAAAAAAAATTCTGCCAATGGGGTAAGCAAAAGTTGCTTGGCTAGAATTCTTAAAACTAGCAAAATAATCTAATTTTAGGTTTATTAGATAGTTTTAAATTTTTTTTCTTTTTAGACTAAAAATCAGATAAAACTTATTAAAAAAAGCTTTTTTATTTTCTTAAAAATCTGTTTTTGCAGTGTGAATAAAGTTTGAACTGATACACTGCAAAAACAGATTTCTAAGAAAGTAAAAGATTTTTTTTTAATCTATATTTAGAAATTTTTTCTAGCCAAGCGATTTTTGCTCACCCCATTGGTAAATTGTTTTACACAAAACAAGGACATCTGGATCATATTTAAGAACATTTACCTTATTTTATTATTTTCTAGAGAATTATTTTTTATATTTTTAGAGTAAAAATCAGCTAAAATATCTAAAAACAAAACTTTTTTTACTTTCTTAAAAATTAGTTTTTGCAGTGCGGATAACATCTGAATGTGTCAATCCATGGAACAAAATGTTCCCAAATCCTGGAAGCGGATCGGAACAAGTCCGGACTGGAAAACAGGCTGCCATGCCGCTCCTCTTAGGTGGCATGGAAGTAGAAAAACAAGGAACAAATGTTTTTTTTCAAACTCAGATTTCACTTTGACACAGATCGTCTCATCCTTCCATCTTCCCTCTCATACGGTGGGAGTTTCGCAAGAGAACACTGATGAAAAGTGGCCTGATTTCTGACGTCATCAGACGCACATGCACTCAAACGGAACACGATTGGTTAAGGCAATCATCCTGAATGAGGGGGGTAAATATTTTTCTACAAGCTGCTCACTTTCATCCTCTAGAAGACATTATCCACCTGATGAATGGTAGATGACGGCTCGGTGGAGCTAAACTGTAACTAGACCCACCTTTAAATAATAGATCATAGTTAAATGTTTGATGAGAGAAACGACGAGTGGAGGAGTTTTGTTTCTAGGTTTTTTATTCACTCAGCTGATCAGCTCCCTGCACAAACAGCAGAGCCCTCCCAAAGAGCAGCATGAGAACAAACTGTTGCATTCAGCTCACGTCAGTTTCTTTTTATTCTGAAGCACAACAAAGACTCAAACTATCGGACGTGTGTGATTCCAACATCGTTCAGTGCATTTATTGAAATGAAAGACATTTGTGCTTGTTGCATTCAAACCCAGCAGCCAAAATGGAGACAAACTTTAAATGCAAAACTTGTGAGGAGGAAACTGGGACTATTTCATTCAAAGTAGAAAAAAAGCAAAGCACGGCAACGTGTAATACAGACGGTTAATGACTGTGTTCAGAAATAAAGAGTTGGTGACGCTCTTATTCTGAAGAGTACAAAACAAACATCATCAGTAACTTTAACCCCTCCTTTCATTTCTTCTCATCCCATCGCCCGAGTCTTTCTCTAAGCAGCGGCGGCGGCAGCGGCCGTCTCCTTGACCTTGTCCATGATGTTTTCAAACTGCTCACGGATCTTGGCGGCGTACGGGGAGAACAGCTCGGTGATCTCCTCCAGCTTGCCGTCCATGGATGTGCTCAGATCTTTCAGGCTGGTCTCCAGCTGGGTCTTGAGGGTCTCCGCCTGGGTCTCCAGCCTTGTGGAGATGTCTCTCAGTTTCTGGTTGGTGGCATCGCTGGCCTGCTGGACGAAGGGCTCCATGTTGCCCTTCACGGTCTCCAGGTTCTGGGAGGTGCGGGAATGGATCTCGGTCATGTAGGTTGCCACGGTGCTTGAGGAGAAAAAACAAAGACAGGTTAATGTTTCGTTTAAATAAAAACGACTGAATGCAAGAGCCACGTTCCAGCTTACTCCTTGATCTCCGTCGTGTCTTTGTTCAGGCGCCTCCTCAGCTTGTTGGTGTAGGTGTTGATGCGGTTCTTCACATCGTCTGCGTTCTGCTGCATCATGGTCTGGAGCTCGGTCAGGTACTCGTTGCTGCGCTGCTTGGCGTCGTTCATGTCTGTCTGCAGCTTGTTGGCCAGAAGCTGCAGGTCCTGGGACAGCTGGTTAGAGGAGCTTGCGGTGTGGGGGGCCAACTTGGTCTGGATCTCATCTCTGTAGGCTGTCAGCTCTCCCATGGTGTCAGAGATCAGAGTGCTGCGAGGAACACAGCAGGGATTAGGATGGTGCAGAAGAACGTCAGCAGACCAGGAGGAAAAATGTGACTTACTCTAGCTCCCGGCTGAGCTGAGAGGCCTTGAGGTTCTCCAGAGCCCCATCGGCTTTTTGGTTCAGCTCAGAGATGTACTGCCAGAACCGGTCCACACTGTCCTCTAAGCGGGTCATGGTGGTGTCAGCCTGGCGCACAGAGCGGCCATTGCAGCCTGTTTCAGAGAACAGTGGAAAGTAGTTGAATTTGGATGAATGTGATGATTTTAATGTGATGAAGCAGGAAGATGCATACCTGTGACGACTGCCAGAGCAAGGATCAGAGCTACAGCCTTCATGGTTGATAGATGGAGAGACACACCTGGAATACAAGAGACAAGCTTCAAAACCCTCAAATAAATGCAGGTAAATAAAACTTTATACGTGGTAATTTTCCCTTAGAATATAAAAAATAAAGTTAAATAATAAACGTTTGTAAAATGAGGTGAAATGCTCTGAGGAAGAAGGTGTGTCCCGCTCACCTGAGAGGTCGAGCTTCCTTCGTGCTCCCGGGACTCTGACTGCGGCTTTTTATAGGCTGCAGCTCCGCTGAGGCGCGAGGGAGGGGGAGGGAGGGAGGGAGGCTGGGTGAAGGGTGAAGTGACTGCTCACTGGCTTGTGCGCGTGCGCGCGCACGAGGTCACGGTGAATTTGTCCGCTCAGGATGCCGCGTCCTTGCACGCAACATGTCAAAAACACCGCGTCCGAAGTTCCCCAGCGCGCGCAGCTTCAGCCTGCAGACGCGACCAGGTGCGTTTCACCTCAGGAAGAGGATTCTTTACGCCTCGTTGGCTGTCGTCACGTTTTCTTCAGCAGAAGAAAAGACACTTTACCTTCACTACTGCGAAGAAATTAGGATTATTTTTTGTTTGAAACGCAACAGAAATCGTATTTTTCTATCAAATCAGCTGACCTTTTATTCCAGCTGAATTGAAACGTGTTTATATTATTGCAGCATGTCATCAGCTGATTTTGTTTGATTTTGTTCAAACCTGAATAAAACATTCCGTTAAACAGAAAAGTCAATAATTCATGCTATAAAATTAAACATCAGAGTAAATATGAAAGTTGTGTGCAAACTTTGTTTTTACTAGTTATTTTTGTTACTCTGCATTCTATAAAACTAATTTTCATCATTTCATTGCAACTTTTTCTCATTTATCAACTTCTTTCATTTCATTTTTTTGCTACTTGATGTCGACTTTCCAGGTTTTTCTTTGATTTTTAAACAGAATCACAAGGTGGTCCTCTCTCACCAGAATGTAAAACAGCTTCTTTGCATGCACATTTTCATTTAAATGCTTTGTCAGTATTTTTCATTTAAAATACAGCTTCACACCTCAGGAACAAAAGCATGCAACCCCCTCCAACACAAGCGGTGCCTTTCTGCTGCAATCTCAGATCTCTAGTGAATGTTGATGAATGCGACCTGCAGATCAGACCACTAGCAGTGATGTTTGCACAACAAGACAGGCACGTTGGGGCTTGCAGACAGTTAGGGCATGAAAAGCCCTCTGCACAAAGGAAGGGTTAGAAAAAATAAATCTGGGAATGGCGTGAGGACACAAAAGTAAAGAGATAGAAATCCTGCTTGAGCCACGAAAGGGAAAACATGAATGTAATCCAATCGTTTTGTGGAGGGGTGTAGCCAAACGTCCCAAGATGTTCCCAGGAGTTTTACACAAGGTTTTGGGTTGAAAGAAAGTACCACAGCAGTTTCTAACAGTGGAAAACCTTTATTATTATTATTATTATTATTAATAAAATTCCCACATTAGAACACTGTTGCTGCTTTGGCTGCAAATCAAATTAGAATCATAAAACAGAACAAACCCAAAAAGTGAGAATAAACCATAAAACTGACAAAAACAGGAAAAAGAGCAGGTGAACTTTATTTTAAAACAGATTCATCCTCGTTGCTGTTTTTGTTTAGTCTGCAGCTCCGACTCTACTGCTGACCTTTGCCCTTTAGGACTTGGCCTCTTTGTTGTCAGCCTGCAGGTTTCTCTTTATGGTCCTTTTCACTCGTTGGCTTGCTCTAGTATCTGATAACATGTGGCACAAACGCAAAACGTCATCAGAGATAAGACAATGAGACTGTATTCTAATGACAGCCATGTTGGAACAAAAGCACAAAGATGGAGATGAGATTAGTGTTGCCACACAGCAGCGACTGGTGTGTGGATGTGTCACTCAGAAGTAAACAAGATGAAACTTTGCAGGCCAAGAACTAAAAAAACAAAATAAAATCATCTTTCCATTCAAAAAAACATGTGAGCAGAGAGTAGAAATGACTGAATCACAAAACCAGAACGAGTCATAAACAAAAAGGTCAAAGGTCAGATCACTTTAAAGTGTTTTTTCTTGGCTTTTGGCCCCAAAGGCACAGAAAGCAGACGAGGAACCGAAACTAACAGACTAAAAAACAACAATGAGGTAATACGGTGAAAAAAAACTTAGAAGTGATTCAAACTGTGGCTGCTTCTCTTTTTTTTCCTCATCTGATGTCAGGAGACTTTAAACAAAAGTAACCCTCGTGCAATGATCTCATCTTAAATAAACTCTGACCTGATTAGGAGGTTATCACAGTGTCAAGTTGTGGAATAAAAGCTGCTATAAGCACATTCCAGCCTTCGTTTGGATTTTCTGGGTTCATTCTCGATTGTTTAATGAGAAAAAAAATCTTCCAAGTGACCATCTGGTTCTGAGTCAGAGTGGTTTCAGCTGATGGGTGCAAAAGTAATTCTGGGCTGCTGAGTTTGTAATGTCGGTAATCCTGATTAATACTTACAGCACCTAAAACGTCATTAACAAAGGTGACATGGGGGCAAAGAACTTCAATATAATGTGTGAATTAGTACATGTAGAACTGTATTTGTCTCTGGGCAGAAAAGGAAGCAAAACAAAACCACCCTAAACAGCTCTTTGCTGCAGATCAGTGTTTATAATACACACCATATATGTACCGTTAGGGAGGAATCATTGATCAGATTTATTATTCTTGTTAACGTTGGATGTAATTTTACAGAGTAAAACAGGAAAAAAGTAGCCTCGAAATATAGACCGACCTGCAGAAGCAAAAGGATTTCGCTCTGCAGGTCGGTCTAGCCACGCTCCATAGCCTCAACAGGTCTACCATTGGCCTGAGCAGTTTTGTGTCCAGCCAATCACAGCGCTCTATCGGTTTGGTGGGCGGGATTAGCACCAGCGCTGCAACGGAGCAAAACAACCAAGATGGCAGCGACTTGTTTGAAATGTCTTTGGCATCAACTTTGGCCTATTAGACTTGGGCTTTTCTTTGAGTCAAGAGCAGATAGAAGCCTCTTTCAGAAAACAATGCCCGCCAATTTGCCGCAAAGCTGAGTTGGCTTCTGGGAGCCTTAGATCGTTTATACCGTGGCGGTAATGTGATGCAATCATGGGCTTTTATAAAGGGGGTATGGGGACGGCCTATGTGCAGCCACAGACGTCCGTTTATCTTGGACATAACTTGCTTTTAATTGCGATTGAAGCTGCGCTCATTGTTTTTTTGACAAACAGCTCCTAAAGGTGTCTGACCACCACAGTCACCGTGAACGCTCTGGTGATCTGGGCTCCAGCTCTAACGGAGAGAAGCTCACGGAGCTCTGCATCACTCCAGTTTGATTCCGTTTACAAAAGTGAAACTTATGTCCGTGTTTACTTTAATTTTCAATATAGTTGCCACCCGGGGCTCGGCATTAATACTACACGTGATCATAACACCACCCTCTGTTGCGCCAAGGCGTAATGTGCAAGTCCGGCATTGCGGCAATATTACTACCAAGCGTGGCAGCACAAATGCCGCTCTGTGTTACTTTAAAGCAACATTCCACAACTTTTACACCTTAAAATGCTTTTTTGTAAAGTTTTGGCGTCATACTATCATCTATTATGTTAATTTTCATACCTGTGATAGTGTTGGAGGGTCCCACGTCTGTTTACTGCACTATACAGTTTTTGAGCTCGGGTCGCTACCAGAAGTACTGACTGGGTGTCGCTTTACGGCACTATATGGCAAGCCAAAGGGATAAAAAAGCGCGCGTTCTAAACACGCGTTATGTCTGCCAAAATGCGCGTCCTGAACGCGTGTTTCGACGCTGAAGGGGCAAAAACTCACGTGTTCTAAAAGCGAGCATTATGTCCACCAAAACACGCATCTTGAACGAGCGTTTTGGCGGACCTAATGCGAGTTTAGAACGCACATTTTTTTTATCTCTTTGGCTTGCCATAATTGTATAACGTAGACTCGCTGTAGCAGCGGGAGATTCACCAAAGAAAGCTAGAAATCCCTTATCAGAGGAATCTAGGTAAAGAAAAGAAGAACGTGATAGAACAAGAGCAAAGACCAGAGTTATTATTGGGCAGTCTTTTCCTCGCTGGAGAGCTCTTTTAGAAAGAACGGCATGTACTACGGACTCTGACCTAGCCGTGCTGCTAATGGCTAGGTAAGTAATAAATGATTTCACCAGGGTTATTGTGTTTGGTCGGGCATAAAGTTGTTATACAGTCCTGATAAAACTATTTATTCAATGTGTGGAGGTGGAAAAGTTTGTTTTCGTTGTTTTGCCTGACATTAGGAATGTAAACATGCCTCTTATGCCCGAGAGAGAGATTTAATGTTACGACAGTGACGTTACGCAGCAAGCCTCTAGAGGAGACCATATAACTGCAAAGTTGCAGAATGCTGCTTTAATAATGTTTACTCATAACAAAACACAAACATTTTAATAAAAATATGAACAGTAATAACTATTATCATTAGAGACAGACACTGTACGAGTGTGTGGAGGGTTAACGGTGAGCAGATCCTGGAACAGCCGGGGGCAGAGCAGAGGAATGTTGTTTGCCTCTGGGTACAGCAGCGTGGGAGTAATCTGGTAGCAGTTTTGGAGGTACAAAAGAAAAGTGGATAAAAAACAAGACACAAGCAGGAAGTGTTTATCAACTTGCAAGGACAAACCTGAACATGCCTCATCCCGGTACCCACAACTGAATCCTGGAAGGGAGTGGAAGGAAGGGGGAACCAATCCTTAAGAAGGAAGGTGGTGTGATCTTCAGGTTTCTGTGTTGTTTGTATGGTTTCTTAGAAATGCTGCACAGATGTGCACACACAACACACACATGTTCATCTGTGGCTGAATCAGAGTGTGTTCTGACAACAATTATCAGCTGGAAAAGTTACTTTCAGTTTGGTAAAACTAAAATTGAAAGTTGTGAGTCTATTTATTTAATTTAATAAATCAAATCCAATTAGAGGGTATTTAAAATCAGACATTCATAAGATTTATTTTTTTCTTGTTTTCAGAGCCACTTTAGATCTTGTCATGACCTCACAAAACAATAGCAAGAAATAAATGGATTTTTATTTTAGAAAAGAAAAAAAAAGTTCTACCCGTCACTTCAGAAAGAGGGTCTGGTTTTAAATTTTGAGAAGCTGATCCAAATGTTGATTTCTAAATATCTGTAAAAAAAAATCAGAATCAGAATCAGAATAGACTTTATTGTCGTTGTACAGGGTACAGCGAAATTGGAGTGCCACTCCATTTGGTGCAGGATAAATGTAAAATCAACACAATCAAACAAATCAAATTCAATCAAATAAATATAAAATCAACAGTAATATGTGCAAACATTTGAGTAGCAGCATTCCAACAGTAATATGTACAAAAATATAGAGTAGCAGCATTGCAGGTCCTTATTGTGTGCAGAATATTTGCAAATTGAGTGAAACTGAGAGAGCACATATAAATATTATTGCACTTTATCAATATTAGACGGAAAATGTGGGGTTCGAGTTAACAGGTTCATCTGGTTTTGTGGTTGTTTGCTACGGTGATAGCTCTGGGAAAGAAGCTATCTCTGAATCTATTTGTCCTGGTTTTATGTGACCTGTTACCGTCGGCCTAACGGTAACAGGTCAAACAGATGGGTACTGGGGTGAGAGTGGTCTTTGATGATATTGCTTGCTCTACTGAGGTAGCGGGAGTTGGCAATGTCCTCCAGGCTGGGCAGAGAGCAGCCAGTGATCTTCTGTGCTGTGCTGATAACCCTCTGCAGTACTTTCCTGTCTGCAGCTGAGCACCCTGCGTAGCATGTTGTCATGCCAGACGCTAGGACGCTCTCTATGGTGGCTCTGTAGAATGTCACCAGCAGCCTCTCCTCCAGGTTAGGGTTAAAGGAGCAATTTGTAAGAATTTTACTGTGAAATAATCACAAAACATTCTAATGTCTTAATGATGTTGGACGGAAGGTAACACTAAAACAGATTTCATTCCCAGTCGGCTGGGGGGGGGGGGGGGGGGGGGGGGGGGTGTCAGTTTGTCTCTATTCAAAAAGGCCAAAGAGGCCTGCCGTACACTGGCGCCACCAGTCCCTCCGACCACCACCAGCAGGCAAGGCGGGTTAAGTGTCTTGCCCAAGGACACAACAGCAGCATTCTATGGGGGGAGCCGGGATCGAACCTGCAACCTTCTGATTACTGGACAACCCGCTTTACCTCCTGAGCTACTGCTGCCCCCCCCCAGTGTTGTTGTAGTCTTTATTTTTTTTCATCATTTATATGTTCTGCTTTCTTTCTTTTTGCTAGTTAACAGCACCGAGTTGTTGTTTATTCTTGTTATCAATAGTTACGTTGCTGAAAACGTCAGCATTGCTGCCGAAATTGACCGGTGTTTTTTTAACTGTTCCTGATGTTTACGTTTTGACATTTGATATTTAATGTTTTTTTCTGGTTTTATGTGGCAAGTGCCGATTGCTGTAGTTCTTTGTACTCATACAGAGCAACAACACACGCAGCTTTACTGGCAGCGTCCATTTTTTCCAAGTTGGAATCTCGAATGCAAAATGAGCTCGTTACGTCATTTCCTGGTCGGAAATTCCGAGTTCCGAGGACAACTGGAACGCACAATAACACTGCAGTGCCAGCATTTGTAATTTGACACCAGCAGGCAAAAATCTCCAGAGTTGTTAAAAAAAAAAAAACAAAGCCAGTAAACAGGAGCGACCCAGAAGTTATTTCTTGTACCTCTAAGAAGCACGGCATCTTTTTGTTTTACACTAATATCAGGTGCAGGCTAGAGGCTAACATTGAGCTAACAATGCTAACGGTGCATTAGAAACAAAAAGTCGGTTCTAAAAATATCTCAAGCTACTTTTTAAATCACCAACAACTTGATATTACAGTGAAATGTATGTGTGAAGTGAATAATGAGTTAATCGTGGTGTTTTACTTTCTTTAATGATTCGTTCAGAACTAGAACAGCAAGCTAGCAGCAAGACAACACTTCATCTAATGCAATTTCTACACATATTACGGTAGTAAGCCTCCGTTACTACCGTAAGAAGTGTAGAAAGTGCTCCCTATCATAAAACACCCAAGAGTGCTAACACCAGATATGACAATGTGTTTATCTTATTAACTTACTGTGTATTACTCGTTTTTGCTCGTCACCTAGAATCTTCTGGCGCTGAGCCGTAACCAGCAACAGCAAAACTCACGGAACGGCAGTGAGAAAGTTTTTTTTTTTTGCTTAGGAAAATTGTGCTGCAGTACCCAAAACTGACCACAGGATGTCATTCTTACTTCATTCTTACATATTGCACCTTTAATTTTATGTGTCAATAAATATCAGTTATTTGGTTGTTCATAAATGCTAAAAAAATCAACATTTACCATCAAATATTAATATTAATAATAATAAGAAAGGTAATCAGTGTGTGTGTAATTTATTTGTAAATTTTGATCAAATATTTCAAATACCTTCATTCTTGAGTCGTTTCGTATGAAAATCATATAAAGTATTTGTATTTTCAGCGATGTGGAGAAAACAAAAACACACGAGTCTCACAGAAATCGTTTTGCTTTTACTTTATTTTCCATAATATAGGAAGAGGACAGTGTGTGGTCACAGACCAGCATAAACTTAATATGTAGTTACTTTTGACAGTGTAAATATATTTAAGGACAGTTGCAGATTTCGAGGAAGAGGAATTATTGTGCTACTGAAACTGACGTTCCTGGGATCAGAATTGTGTTTCATAGATGCAGTTCATTTTTGTTCAGTTGGAGTTTAAATTATTTGGATTTAACAACAGATCACTGGGGAGAGGAGAGGCGATTTCGGAGCTCCTGGATGTAGGGGTCCATCTTCTCCCACAGCTGGTCAACATAGGGGGTAGCCATGTCTTTCACCTGCTGGGCTCTCTGTGTGAGCTCGTTCTGGACCCTCGTGGACAGAGACGTCATTTTCTGATCAAATTCCTGCAGATGCTGGTCCACCTTCTGCTTCAGGTCGTCGGTGTATGGCCCGAGCTGAACCTGCAGGTCCTTGACACCCTGCTCCACGCTGGTCTTCAGCTCCTCACTCTTCTGCATCAGGGTGGTCCTCAGCGTCTCGATGTCCAGGGAGTCGGAATAGGGGGCCAGCTCCTGCTTGAGCTGGTCCACTCTCTGCTGGATCTGGATCTTGACGTTCTCCGTGTAGGGCTCCAGCTTGTCCCGGGCCGAGCTCAGCTCCTGGGTCACGCGGTCTTTCAGCGCGTCAGCCTCTTCGGTGGCTTTCTTGATCATGTCCTGAGCTCCGATGGGGAGCTGCTCCTGCAGGGTGACGGCATACTTGTTGGCAATATCGGCACTTTCTGTCAGACGAGTGCTGGATAAACAAGGTGGGAAGGAAGGAAAAGCAGGACAGTGAGCCTCCAGATTCTAATCAAGAGCTGTTTCTGTTAAGCGTTTTTTATGCATGGTCTTGTACCTGAGTTCCTGCCCGAAGGGAGATTCTCTGATCTTCTGAAGGGTGTCATCAGCTGTCTGGGTAGCTCTACCAACGTAGTCCCAGAAAGCATCAGTCATCACTTCCAGCTGAGGCTTTGGTGCATCAGCGTAGAGGAGGTTGGCATTGCAGCCTGTTGGGTAGATAGAAAAACAAGGATTTTTCATCAAAAAGCTACTTAATTTGAAACAATTACAAAAGTTATTCAACCACCAAAAACGTTTAAAGCTGCTTTCTCCAAAATACTCACCGGTGAAGACGGCTAGGACGAGCACAGCGAGGACCTTCATGGTTCGTGTTAGACCCTACGCCACAAGCAAATACCAGTTAGTAACGCATTTTCACCAGTCAGCAGCCAAGGATCCTATTCCCTCGTCTTACCTGAGTTTGCAAGTGTCTGTTAATCCAGTTGGTTGTGCTTGTGATCAACTGGTGAAGTTCTGCAGCTTATATAGCAAGTCAGACAGTTATGATCTCAAAGTCCAAGAAGTAGTGCCTCGCTGTCACCTTGCCTCACCCTTCTATCCCCGCTGCCAGAAAATCTATGTGACACAGATGGAAAAGCCCCTCGGATACGCTCTGGGTACAAATCGTGTTTTAAATAATAAATAAATTATGTTTTTTATTTAATAATGGGCTTGCGACTTATAAAGGTGCCTAAATACCTATTTATGTGTTTCATCATCATTAGAATAGACTTAAATCCAAGCAATTGACCTCTTAATCTCACAAAATCTGCCTTTCCAGTGTCTGATGTCCAACTTTAACTACACACACAGTATTTCATCGCTTCTTTTAACTCGTCATACTGCCGACAAATATTAAAGTGATTAAAAGTCCTTGTTTGTGTGCCAGTGTTCAACAGCCCCAGGTATCTGTCTGGCCAAAGGTTAGTGGAATCAGGCTCCGTCAGACTTGGAGGGACAAAGTAGCTTCTGTTTCACACCTGGTCACTTCCCAGGAGACAGTTTCAGGATTAATAAGGATAATTGGTAACACTTTACAATAAGGGTCCCTTTATTAACGTTACTTAGTGCATTATTAGGCATTAATAAACTATTAAATAAAGAATTAATAACTTTACCATATTATGTAATGCATGGTCTATGCTTGACGCTTCTACATTCAGCGTGGAATCAGGCCAAGACAACTTTTGCAGCGTTTATACCTTCCGCGGCTTGTGAGCTAATATTTTCCCAGACTGTAGGGGGCGGCATAGGGCTCCACGGCATGCATACAACACACAAAAGCTAGTCTGCGATGTTTTTCCGTGCGGGATCGTCCACGTAGTTAGAACATTTTCTAGGTGCGCGGTGTGGAAACTTTGGGCTGCGCGGAGGGGCGTGGTTGTTGAAATTATGTGATTTGGCCGCGTGGAGCCACGCGGATCTCGCGGATGCGTCAAGCATAAACAAACCTTTACTAAGCAGACACCCCCCTCCCGGCTCTTTCTCCTAACCTAAAGGACACTTAATAGTTAACAATAACGTTAATAAAGGGACCCTGTGTTTATTAATGCTTAATAATGCACTAAGTAACGTTAATAAATGGGCCCTTATTGTAAAGTGTTACCGGATAAACTTTTTGGTCTTTTATTAGAAATGAACAATGATGCAAACAAAAAAAGCTCTACCAAAAAGTGAGAAATGTATAAAATTTTAGGGAAAAAAGACATAAAAGTAATAAAAAGAAAGTAAAATGTGAACATAACGCTCTCTGAGAGTTCTAGATAATGAAATATGTATACACATCTGTAGAAACGAGGCGAATGGATTACGCTGAATTGTACAAATTAATAGCTGTAATAGCACACTCCTTTAAGTTTTCTTTAAGTTTAGTTTTATTGTTTTCAGTTTGAAAAGAAATTTACCAAATTTCTTTACTAAAAAGAACAATTTGCTGAGGAATATTTCAATAAAAACATCCAAACGTGGTCCAGGATAGCATCATTTTAAAATAACCGCTAACCACCACCTTAAAAATTCTAAAACTTAAGCATAAAAATTACAAAGAAACTAACAAAAAACAATATTTTTCAGTCTAATACCACCCCAAAAACAGTTATTTGATTAAATAATTAACATTTAAATTTAACATATTGTTTAAATGCTACTCTCTTTTACTTGCTTGACCCTGAAACAAAGTCCAATCCTGAGCATAAGAGGGTTATCTTGAATTATCTAGAGACTGGTAGTGCTGGACTACGTGGACCTGTAATTACTGTTCACTTTTTATTAAAGCTTTTTAGAGAGGGGTCAAAGGAGAGGTGATGGAGAATTTGTTAGGTGGGACACATCTGGTGTGGACTCTTCTGAAAACCTGGCAGCTCGGTGATAAAATCCAAAGGAAGCAGCAGATATCGGGAGAAAAAAGGAGCTGCCGTGACAGCATGGCAGGGACTTCTGGACTTTGGGCTCTTGACTACAACTGTCATCTGATCTCAGTATATATACACACGGAAGAACAAGTCCCACACACTCAGTAACTCAGTAAATCCCGAAAGGCACACGAGCCCAAAGCAGGTGAGAAAAGCTCAATATTTGAAATTAAACACCTTTTAGAAGCATTTTTGTGTTTTTCGGGGTTAATTTGAATCTTCCTGTCTTTCAGAGCGTCAGTCATGAAGGTGTTTGTGCTCCTAGCTGCTGCAGTGTTCTCTGGTAAGTCATAGCTGTTCAGCTGAAGTGATTAGAGCAGAATCTGTAGGGAGTGATTTCTCACACTCCTCATTTTCCTTCAACAGGCTGCAATGCCAACCTCTTCTACGCTGATGCGCCGAAGCCACAGCTGGAAGTGTTGACTGATGCTTTCTGGGACTACATCGCCAAGGCCACTCAGACAGCTGATGACACCCTGCAGATGATCAGGGAGTCACCGCTTGGGCAGGAAATCAAGTGAGTTGAGTGACGTGGTAACGTCACACCTGCTGAGGGCACGGTCCATCATTTGTTAGGAACTACAGAACCCTAAACGTCCTGACTGTCTTTGTCCTCTGTCTCCCAGCACCCGTTTGACAGAAAGTGCTGATATGGCCAGTACGTATGCCGTCACCCTGCAGGAGCGGATCCCCCCCGCAGCACACGACCTGATGAACAAGATCACCGCAGAAGCTGACATGTTGAAAAGCGTGCTTACTAAGGAGCTGAGCTCAGCCAGGGACAAGCTGGAGCCCTACACGGAGAACATGAAGGCCCAGATCCAGCAGAGAGTGGACCAGCTCAAGCTGGAGCTCGCCCCCTATGCCGACTCCCTAGACTCCGAGGCCCTGAGGACCACCCTGATGCAGAAGAGCGATGAGCTGAAGACCAGCCTGGAGCAGAGCGTGAAGGACCTGCAGGCTCAGTTCGGGCCATACACCGACGACCTGAAGCAGAAGGTGGACCAGCATCTGCAGAACTTCCAAAAAAGTGTGGCCCCCATGACTGAGAAGGTCCAAGGAGAGCTGAGTCAAAGAGCCAATGTGGTGAAACAAATGGTGGCTCCCTACGCGGAAGATCTGGGGGAGAAACTGAACCCCTACGCCCAGGACCTCCACTCCCAGCTCATGGCTCTTTATCAGTCATTCATCGATGCCAACTAAGTCAGCTTCCACCTCCTAAGACACGACTGAACTAAATGTTTTACTCTGTTGGTCTACCTCTGTGTGAAAGATGAAAAACACCAGCTTCTGTCCTGTACTGTAATCAAACTATGTGGAAAAACAAAATATTTATTGCTAAGTACGAAAACTAAGACGCTGCACTTGTCAAGCATGTGTACATACACCGTTTTTACTACGACCTTTTTGTAATTTCTGTAACTTATCTAAAATAAACAAATAACTCTTTAAAAAAATCTTTGTTTTCATTGGACTGCAATAAAAAAACTCACAACCACTGAGATCTAATATTCTGTGTAGCCCTGCTGAAAGCTCCTAACACAGATAATAATTAGTCTGAATCCATGGTTACTACTGAGACATGTTTCCCCTGGGAGGCAGTTATTATTTAGACTTTATCTGCTGTCTCAACATGTCTCGGCTCCTGTCATGGTTTCGTCTCAGCGTTCCTCCAGAGGCCGACCATTGTTCTTGTCAAAGCTTGCTGTGGACGTTCGCCCCTAAATGCTACGTCACTAAAATCCAATAAATGCTAAGAGAAACATGGAGGATTTGGACGAGCAGTTTTCTTACCAAAGAAGCTACAATATGAATATGGTTTTTAGGTTTTAATTATAAAAGGTTGCTTTCATGTTGCTATGGCCACGGGATTATCTTAGTCATAAGAAAAAAAACACGTGTGGCTTTTGTTTGTTGCACATGCAACACAAAGTTCCTGCCTCGCTTATCTTACCTCCCACTGATGGTGCCAGCATCCAACGTGGAGGGTTAGAGTTCAGAGTCCATAGTGCAAACATGCATGCACACACACACACACACACGCACGCACACACACACACACCCTAACATATGAGGGATATCTTACATAACCCTGATACTCTGTTAGTTTCATGGTTTCTAAACACTTACATGAAATATATGTTAAGTTTATACTGTCTAGTTTGAGTTAAACCCACGGAGTCACCAATAAGCTAAGTTCTGCACTGCAAAAAATTATTTCTAAGAAAGTAAAAAAAAAAATAATTTATATATTATTCTTATTTTTTTTGTCTTATAAGAAAAAAAATGTCTAGAAAAATAGCATTACTTAAAGTTTGAATATGGAACAATTCAATAAAAACCTATATTTAAAAAAAAATAAAAAAATCCCTCCACGGGCATTTAACATACCATACCATATCAATTTATTTATAAAGCACCATTTAAAAATAGCATGGCAGCTAACAAAGTGCTGTACATAAAAGAGCCAAATGCTCGACATATCAACAAAAACATAATGAAAGCTTGGAAATCAGGTAATACACAAAAACATTCCTACTAAAAATTAACAAAATAAGAGAACAAGTAAAAGGTAACAGCACTATCGAAAGTAAAAAAAATAATGCAGCGAGTGATAAAAACCAATTAACTCATTCCCTGCCAATGACGACTAAAGTCGTCTTTTCAAATCCAACCGCTGGCTGCCAAAGACGACTTTAGTCATCATTTCGCTTTTTTTAAGGGATGGGCGTCGGAGCGAGCCCCCGCACCGTGGGAACAAACATCACGTGTCTAAAGCGGATCTTCATCCGTGTATGTCACACATCACGTGATCAGGAAGTGGAAAATCAATGGATTACGAGTTTGTTTTGGGCCGCTGCTGAGAAAAAAACGATGCGCCGAAGATGTCGTAATCCTTCTCAGAAGAGGAGTGACCATAAAAGAGCTAAAACCAGAGTGAGTTTAGGTGAAGCCTACAACAGATGGATAAGAAAAATTTCACGGCATTAAAACACGCGCGGAAATGGCGAATATTCTCATGGATAGGTAAGCTGTTGTTGCAACTACAACCTCCACACACTAGATGTCACTTTAGTGTTCATGTTCTATATTCACCCTTAGTAATAAGGTAAATTTTATTAAATATGATCCTGATGCTATTGTTTTGAGTCAAATAAAACCTGCCAATGGGGTAGGCAAATGTTGCTTGTCTAGAAGGATTAGGGCCACTGAAAAGAAAAAAACGAGAAAAGAAAAAATATTTTGATTTTAATCTCAGAATTCTGACTTTTAGACTTCTGAGAAAAAAAGTCAGAATTCTGAGATTAAACTCAGAATTCTTTTTTTTTTTTCTTTGCAGTGGCCCTAATCTTCTTCCGTACTTAAAACTAGCAAAATAATCAAAATTTAGATTTATTAGCTTTACCCCACCGGCAGATTTCTTTACTCAAAATGAGAACATTTGGATCATATTTAGGAATATTTACTTTATTTTAAGTAATACTATTTTTCTAGAGAAACTTTTTTAGACAAATAAAATAAAATGTTTAAATTCAAGTTTTTTTTTTTTTCTGTCTTAGAAATCACTTTTGCAGTGTAAGTTTTTGCAAATTTAAATCTGATCTAAAGTTTTCATGTTCCAGCCTGTTTTAGAGCTGATAAGCACTTGAGGTAACAAGGAGCTAATTTTTTTATCAGAATGGCCAAAAGGCATTCAGTCCTCAACCCTAATGGCTGTGTAATAACATCAGATGGACGTCAACTGTGGGATGAGGGCCGGTGTTTAACACAAGAGTGTTTCTATGAACAAGACAGAGCTCGTCGTATGCCAACTATGTGTCAACAGTGACAGAGATTTGCTTTTTGGAAAGCAGGAAAGATAAGACGTATTTCTGCAGCACCCTCAGGAATAGATGTATACTGGTTTTACAAACAAACGGTGAAACCTACAGATTTCTAGTCTGGCAAGCCATCCTATATATGTGTATATATAAAAACAAACTCTGCAAAGCAAGAATTGGTCTAGTTCACTAGGCTAACAGATTTCCTCTTCATGATTCAGACTGAAATCAGAAATCTGACTCTGTGACTCAAAGGCAGAAAAAAATGTTTTCTTGTATATTTCTAGAAACTGTATGGATTTTTTTCCCCACACATAACTTCTAAAACCGGTTTAAGGCATGGTATATACACAAACATTGTTTTTCCAAACAATCCGTTTATTTTGTGACTGCTACAATTAAAAAGGCTGCACTGCCACCCAGTGTTGAAACTGTAATACAGCAGCATTAACTTTAAAATTACATTAAATGAAAATTTTGAATTAAGTTTGGTTTAAATGCACCTTTGGATTAATTTTATAGTTTTGGCAAAAAAACATGTCTTTCCAAAGCTAAAAACAGTGAGCCTCAAGGCCATGTCATATGATAGAAAACTCCCTTACCTTAAGTAAAAATCTTGTGTTCACTTCTCTATATGGATTCTTATAACTACAGAACTGAAGAACTGTTTCCTATGCTTTGCTTGGAAAATTGAAAAAGAGAAGCACATATATATATATATATATATATATATATATATATATATATATATATATATATATATATATTACGTCCCCGTGCAAGGCAGTGAACAGAAACGGAGTCCGTGTGTTGCTATTTGAGGACTTTTATTGAACAAACCCCCAGCTTAGCCTCCCACTCTGAGATCTGAGGGAAAAAACACCTAAATAACCAAAAATGCCTGCTCAGTAGGAGTAGGGGAGATAAAGTAAACACAGACACCTCTAAAACCCTAAAAATCAAAAGGAGCAGTCCCTTTTAACAAAGGCGCTCTGAAACAAAGAGAGGAGGTTATGCCTCTTAAGAGGACGTCTAAACGAGTATTTACCAAAAGAATTAAATAAGATAAGCCCTCTAAACAGGTCAGCTTTCAGGTATTAACCAACTTAAATAAATGAGCCCTCCAAACAAGGCAGGCCTCAATAGTCAAACGATTTAAATAAAGGAGGCTTCTAAACAAGCCAGCAGTTAGTTAACAATTTAAGTAAAGACTACAGCCTTCTAAATAAGCCAACTGTCAGTTAACAAACGTTTTCAATAAAAGGAGCTTTCCAGACAAGCCGAGGATGCCCAGCACGAGGAGGAGACAGAGCAGTGAGGACAGCTCCGTGTCACCACTTCTCAGTAAGTTTTCTCCCCCCTTTGCATATCACAGGTGTCCTTTTATCTGGTTGACACCATGATTAAAAAGGTCCAACAGCTGGGCAACCAGCAGAGGAGCTGAGTGCAGGACGTGGTGGAGGTGCGGCTGAGGCCCTCTGGTGGCCGAAAAGAGTAACGTCCGTAACATACCGTATACATATATACACATTTTTTGGGTACTCTGCTTAGCCAGGTCTTCCTTATCTTAGGGCCCTCTCTCTACCAAAGAGATAAATAGCAACTTTGAGAATATCGCCCCAGAAGATTCTTTTTTTACCTCATTGGCAGATTTTTTTTTACTCTAAACAAGAAAATTTGGATTATATTTAAGAATATTTACCTCATTTTAAATGATAGTATTTTTCTAGAGAAGATTTTTTTAAAACAAAAAAAGGTCAATTGTCTAGAGAGAGTCTTTTTTTTTACTTTCTTTGAAATCACTTTGCAGTGTCGTTTCTGTTGTCTCTGACATTTGTCAGAAGAGTGTAAACCTGTTTTGTAAACTTGAGTGACATCTTCTCAATCAATGGAGAAGATGCAAACACACTATTGGTTTCCAATAAACTGAAAAAAGTTATAGCGTTTGTTAGTTTAGTACAAGGGGCAAACTTGGCCGGTCTAATGTGAAGGTCAACACGGAAGTGACAAAAATTGCAGTTCCATCCTCATCTGCTAGGACGAGGACTAGATAAAAAAATAAAAGTATAAAAGAGAACATGAAAAACACTGGAAATACAAACTGATATAGAGATATGAGAGGAAAATAAACTAGAAATAAATAAGGATAAAGGACCACAGAATCTAACATGGACAGAGAAACTAAAGTGGAACATACAGAGGTCAAAGGTCATTAACACACAGGAGGACAAGACACAAACTGGGGAAAAAACTAGACAACTAAAAAAAAGGGGCTGAAGCTAAAGAGTTGAGGCATAAAGGAATAAACTGGGAATGAATCTGGGGGGACTGGATAGCTGACTGGGAGATGAGAAGTGGGCAGGTATGAAAAACGAGGAAGCTGAGATAAACATAAACTAACAAATGAGGAACGAACACGCGACATGACAATTAGCTGATCTCTTTGATTTTTCTTTGCATCCTCAGACATGGTGTTGACAAAAAAACAACAATCTTATCTTCGGGACAGGCAATGATGTGTGTCCCAAAATAGAAATGTAGAAGTGATGCAAGAGAATAAAAAATAGATAAATAGATAAAAGAACAATAAAGTAAAAAATATAAATAATAAAAAGTGAAATAAATAAAAATAGAATGGGTAACTACTAACTTCCATCAGCAAACCTGTAAACATTTTTAAGTGTAAATATTCACTTGCATTCATTCTTTATGATTACTTGTGTTGCAACTGTACATAAACATATAAAACTTGAAATACTTTAGGTTTATATTGATTTATTTTCCAACTTTTGAATCAAAATGTGACCATATACATGCGATCAGGTTGTACATAATGCTAGAGCATTGTGCCGGTTCATTAAACCTGTTACTCAACATGAAACCTGATAAAGGTTGGCAGGACAACTTTAGCGTCATAATTAAGCAATTTGACATCCAACACTGGTTTCTGGTACAAATGACTCCTCCTCAGTATTTCCAGCTTCCCTTGTATTTAAAAATAATAAATACATGGTGAATTGTTTATTGTTCTCAGGAAGAACCCAGACTTCTGCAGACACAGTAGAGGTCTCATTTAGACTCCATATTCAGGTGGACGTGTAACCCCCAAAAAACAAAACAAAACATAAATGACGTTTCTCTCAAATCTAACCTTACTAAAGATGATCAGGGGTGGACTGGCCATCTGGTATATCTGGATTGTTGTCCCAGTCCACCCCCAAAGATGATGGTAGAAAGAGATTTTGATAATGACAGGAGTGTTGTACAGACTTTGTTGACTGGTGGTTGACTGACCTGTCACGGCTGATTGGAAGTACCTGTGGTGTGATGCTGCTGCTACAGGCACAATGACTCTGAAATCACTGGCATTATTTCCTTTTTAGGGAAGTAAGTTTATTCCATCAGACCTAGAAAATGCATATCAAACATTACAATTTTAAAAAGTGGAAAGTTATGTATGTATTGCTGAAAACTGATAATGAAGATTGATAAGAACTTTGAAAGTTTTTTTTTGGCATCACCAAAAGTCATCTGGTGGGTATAAGCAGACCAGTAGCTCTGAAATATTTAAAATATAGTTTTTGTGAGGCATGTTTGGTGTGTAGTTTCCTGGTGAAAGGGGGCAGCACACACATTTCAGGGTAGTTTTACACCATATCACTGTGACTGTCTCTAGTAAAAAAAACATTACAGACTTGATAGTCCTTCAGTTAATTCCATCTAGAGAATGCAATGCCGATGCTAGTTTTCTGGTGGTTTAGGTTCTGGATCTGCTCGGAGTCCTGCACCTGCCGATGACGTCAAACTACGGCAATACCACTCGACCACATCTCTTTTTCTATTCTGTTCACATAGGTTTTGGAAAGAGTTTAGGAAATTCAGCCGCTTTATTATTGTTAGATTTGTCAGCTGCCTTTGACACCACTGACCACAGCATTTTTGCTGTCTCGTCTCAAGTTGTGTGTTGGTCTCAAAGGTACTGTCCTTCAGTGGTTTCGTTCTTACCTACAGGACAGGTCATTTTCAGTAAATTTGGGCCCCTTCACCTCTGTTTCAGCACCCCTGACCAGTGGAGTTCCACAAGGCTCCATTTTGGGACCCACACTCTTTTCACTTTACTTGTTGCCACTAGGTTCTATTTTTGAAAAATACAATATTACATTCCACTGTTTTGCTGATGACCTTCAAATTTACTTTCCTCTCAAACCAGATAAAATTGCTTCTTTATTTGACTGCTTGAGCGAGGTTAAGCAATGGATGTCAATCAACTTCTTGAAGCTAGGGCAGCAGTAGCTCAGGAGGTAGAGCGGGTTGTCCAGTAATCGGAAGGTTGCAGGTTCGATCCCGGCTCCGGCCAGAGAATGCTGCTGTGTGTCCTTGGGCAAGACACTTAACCCGCCTTGCCTGCTGGTGGTGGTCGGAGGGACTGGTGGCGCCAGTGCTCGGCAGCCTCGCCTCTGTCAGTGCGCCCCAGGGCAGCTGTGGCTACATCGTAGCTCATCCCCACCAGCGTGTGAATGGGTGAATTGAGTTGATTGTGTTGTGAAGCGCCTTGGGGGGTTGTAGAACCCTAAGAAGGCGCTATACAAATACAGGCCATTTACCATATTTACCATTTAAATGACTCAAAGACGGAGATTTTACTCTGCTGACGTTTTTGAGCATGTCATCCATCTGTTTGTTTCCTGTCGTTTGGACTACTGCAACTCACTTTACTTGGGCCTGAATCAGTCATCTTTAAATAGACTCCAGCTGGTCCAAAATGCAGCGGCATGCTTACTGACTGGCACCAGAAAGCGCAACCATATAACCCCAGTATTGGCATCTCTTCATTGGATCCCTGTGTCCTACAGGATTCATTTCAAAGTCCTCCTTTTTGTCTTTAAATCTCTTCATGGCTTGGCTCCACCATACATCAGCGAGTTATTGTCCATCTACACTCCCGTCAGAAGTGTTCCAAAAACACGTTTGAAAACTCGGGGAGACAGGGCTTTCTCTGTGGCTGGCACTAGGCTGTGGAACAGCCTTCCTGTGGATCTAAGAACCACACAAAACATAGAGCACTTCAAAGCACTACTTAAAACTTACTTGTTTGAGCTGGCTTTTAATACAGGTTGACTTGAGAAGGCAACTTCTGTTTTAATTGATTTGCGTTTTATCTTTACTTTTTACCATTAAATGCATTTGTTTTATAAATTTTAACCTTGATTTTACTGCAATTTGTTCTTGATTGTGTTTATTTTTTAATCTATTATTTTACTCTTGTTAAGCACTTTGGGGTTGCCTGTGTGACTGTAAATGTGCTATATAAATAAACCTGACCTTGACCTTTAGCAGTTTTGTTATTAAATTCATGTTTCATACCACAGTAATGTGGTAACGTAACTTGCGTTACATATTAGACATGGCGTCTAATATGGCGTCCCCCAGAGACTTAGACCCGCGCCCTAAGTGTTTTAGACCCAATTTTTATGGTTATATGTTACGAAGCCGCCAATATTTTTCAACGACTGGACACCATTTTAATCATTTTCAACAATATTTTGATGGATATGTCCAGAGAATAATGGTAAAAACTACACATTGTTACTTTAAAAAAAACTTTGATTCAGCTATGTAATGCTATAATGATGTTAAACACTGTGCCAGTGTTCCCCAACAGACAGAAAAACCTGTCTGAACCAGCTGAAAAGAAAAAGAACAATGAGTTTGTTGACAGGTTTATTGTCATATGACATCTATAAAAATGAAATGTAGTAAGGCATTCCTCTGTGGCTCCTAACTAGTACCTGTTTAGTCACATGTAGTGTTTCTATTGGCACGTTCTATTTCTGTAGTGTCTGATTTTCCTTATGAGGAGGGAAAAATAGTTATACTGATTTCATTTTGCCTATCATGTGTTGTTAATATACCATCAGCTGATCTATTTTTTGTCGGATTATTAAAACAAAGAAAAAAAGATCCTTGTAAACTAGCTTTCATTAACAAATAACTTTAGACAAAGAATCACAGGACTTCAATGTACAAGAAACTGCAAAGTCATGTATGTCATTTGTAGAAGATTGTGACTCAGGTGCAGGCAAATGGAGAGATTGTCCCACTATGACCCCAGCCCCATGGGCACTAGAATTAGGGGTTCTCGTGTGCTGAGGGACCTGGGAGTTTCATGGCCGGCAATCAACATGCAGGAAACAGCTGCAAGCTCAGGGTAAAAGTGACACTGGCAAGGGGGCAGAGGCCATTGTTCTCCAGCCAAAGGGAACTCAGAGTGTTCCACTCAGTGCTTTTAATAAGTCCTACAAACAGGATCAGTTGTCAAACTGATGCAAAGCTATTCATGCTGAAAAAACAGTCAATGAGCCACAGGCAAGGTTTTGACAGCTCTATTCATATTTGTCTTCTGAAAAGTTTCCTTGTCTTTGCCATAGCTGTGACGTTAAGCTTTTCGCGAGACTATTTTTAAGCAACTGGTTTTAAGTTTGCATGGTGTGCAAATATGAAGCCGAACACGAATAAAAAAAATGACAGAGCGAACTATGAGAACCTGTTTCACACAAAATGCTCAAATACGCAACCAACAAACCCTTTTAGCACCAACAGAAATGAATGCAAATGTTTTTTGCATGCTCAGATAACATCTTAGGATTAGTGCAGTGCTTAACGTCAGTGGCCAGTTATTAATGAGACAATAAACAAGGTGTGGGTTTAAACAGGTGAATAAAGTCAAATGCATTCATTGAGCTGTGTTTGGGACTCTTACCTGTTTAATACATAATTATAGCTTTAAGGCCTTTGAAGCAACAGATTTCCAGAGATGTAAACGATAAACTTGTGTCAAGTTGTAACAAAGATGCCAATCCTGAAAAATGTAGAGGTGGGAAGGAGAAAAAAAATCTGTTTACATGAAACCACTGACAAGGACAAAAACACAATAATACCAAAAACTGTTTTTCATTTTTAAAATGCGATACCATCCATCCATTTTTCCTCTGCTTATCCGGGGTCAGGTCGTGGGGGCAGCAGCCTAAGCAGAGAAGCCCAGACATCCAGGAGGCATCCTGACCAGATGCCCGAGCCACCTCAAATGGCTCTTCTCAATGTGGAGGAGCAGCGGGTCTACTCCGAGCTCCTCCCAGATGACCGAGCTTCTCACCCTATCTCTAAGGGAGAGCCCAGACACCCTGTGGAGAAAACTCATTTCGGCCGCTTGTATCCGCGATCTTGTTTTTTTGGTCACTACCCAAAGCTCGTGACCATAGGTGAGGTTAAGAACGTAAATCAAGAGCTTTGCCTTTCGGCTCAGCTCTCTCATCACCACAACAACGCCCGCATCACTGCAGACACAGCAGCACCAATCCACCACTCAATCTCAAGCTCCATCTTTTCCTCACTCATGAACAAGACCCAGAGATACTTAAACTCCTCCACTTGAGGCAGGACCTCGTCCCTGACTAGTGATGGGATTTATGGCTCTTAGAAGGGAGCCGTTCATTAGTCGGTCGTTTACCTCAAAGAGCCGTTCAAAAGAGCCAGTCTTTTGAACGAAGAGAAGCCATTGGATAGGAACACGAGGTCAGTGAGAGCGTGGGGTGGGAGGGTCATTACTGGAAGACAAGATGAGCGGTTCACTACAAAAACTCTGCTCTCATCGTTCCCTTTAAAAACCCATTCAAAAGATTCGATTCATTCGTGAACGTCACATCACTATTCCTGACCTGGAGAAGGGATGATCCTATTGTAGATCATTTTTGATCCCTTTCATCCACCAGACGAAAACAAAACTTCTTTAACTTGATATTTCTTTCTTATGAATGAAAGCTGTGTTTTGATCTTTGAGCTTTGTTGGAACCAAACAACTAATATAGATCAAATCAAATCACAAGTTCAAACATTCAAAATACAAATAACCTCAGAAAGATGTAAACCTTTAATTAGATGCTCTCACGCAGTAGAATGAACCTAGACCTTTTGCTGCGGAGTAGCAGGAAATAAATTATGTGACGATGACAAAACAAGATTTACTTACCTCTCATCATAATAATTATGGTTTACTGACATAACTTTCAACTATGACGCTCACTGTGCTGAGGATTATCTGTAACAGTCCAACCTGCTTTGTGACGTTCCGGTCCCTTAAAAACTTGCCAAGGTCGTCAAGCATCTTATCTGAAGCTTGAAAACAGATCGTCAAGGCTGTTTGTAAACCAAGGTGAGAGACGCATTAATAGGTTTGACTGAATTAAATCATTAGTAAATGAAATATTAACGTATTTCAGTTATTTTATTTCAAGTCCATGGAAATGAAACACTTCATTATCCTGATGGTGAACTTGGCAGTTACATCAGCCTTCTCTCTCGAAACAGTAAGTTATGTATTGTTGAGTTCTCAGAAGTGTTTTTATTGAAAAGGGCAGCATTAAAAGAAAAGGATAGAAAGCTAAATTCTAAGCTTTAATAAATCTGATTTTATTCAGTATCCACTCTTCTTTTTTCCACATTTTGCTCTTTGAGATGTTATCATTACATCCAAATGGTTACCATTTATCTGCCTTTATTTATTCATAAAAGTTACCAGAGTTGTTGAAAGGTTTGTATATTAAAATTATTATTAAAAGTTATTTTGTGGAATAACTACATAAACATTTTTTTTTTCAAAAGCGTATAGTATCTTTTCCTTAAGAACACTAAAAACTTATTGATTGATTAACATTGTTTTTTGTTTCTTGTTTTATTTCAGCTGGAAGTAGAAATAGGAGGTAAGTTCTACCAATCCTTTATTTTTTCACAGGTATTACAATAATCTTTGCATAGTTTTTATGTGAATTAATGTAAATTTAAAAAGAAAATCATCTGATTTTTGTTGTAGATTTTGGTGAACACTCTAAGATTCCAGATGGTAAGTACATTTTTGGTCTCGTTAGTAGATATTTGTTGCTTTGTTTTCATATAACAATATCTTAATATGTGATTTGTTTTTGTTTTTTAACTGCTGTCCTTTGTTCTGTCTCAGATGTATTTTATGATGACATTATGCAGGTAAGTTTTCCACATAAAAACTAAGATTACATTGTATTTCTTCATGTATGTGTGTTTCTCACATGTTTTCTGACGTCTGTCTCAGACAAACACTCGCAGTACAATTATTGACGAGGCGATGCTGTGGACATTCCCAGTCCCCTATGTGTTGGACCAAAGCCTTGGTAAATATAATTTTACTTTAATAACACAACATTACACAAAAAAAATTCTACCTTTTATAAAACGTAAAATTAAATTAGTAATCTTCATGTCTTTGTTTACTTATTTCACTACTTTTTGGGGCTAATTAAAGACTTGAATGCAAGAGGTGTCATCGTGAGAGCACTGGACCAGTTCAGAGTGAAGTCATGCATTGATTTCAAAGTACAGGACTCAGAGACCTATTATCTTAATATCCAGAAGCTAAGTGGGTATGTATTTCTGTAACTTATGGAATATCCTATAAGTCCCATGCTGTACTGGGCACTTGATTTACTTATTTTGTAGTGGGTTGGAAATAGGCACGGTGCAGAGGAAGAAGGAAGCTCACAAAAATTCCACAAACATGAATCATTGTTGGTCAATCTTCTTAGCCTGGCCTGCCAGACTCTCCCTCTGTTTATTCTATACAGAGGACTAGTCTGGATACTCAGAGGCAGCGAGCACCATGAGAGGTGGGACTAGCCAGCTCAAAAATAACCAATCCGAAAAAAGGCGGAAATGACGACTTATCGCGCGACGCTGTAGTTTTTTAGCTGTAGTCAAAGATGGCGTCAAAGTAATGCTGCTAACAATCTCCCTCTCACCGTTCACGCCGAGCTGCACTGCAGTTAACCCCAGCTTTTTTTACTTGTTGCTCCATTAGCGCAAATAAAGGTGACACCATGATAAAATGTGCTTTTAGTTGGGTAAGCACCTTCCTCAGTAGAAATGAATGCACTGGGGGAGAATGGTGACTCATCTAAGATGGCGGCCAGCCACTAAGGCAGCGCCAAACCACAAGGCGTCTACGTATATATGTCTGTGGGTAGCACTGTGCAAACATCTTTCGTAGCGCAAGTAACGGTGACACCACGATAAAATGTGTTTTTAGCTGGGTAAGCACCTTCCTCAGTAGAATTGAATGCACTGGGGGCGAATGGCGACCCATCTAAGATGGCGGCCAGCCACTACGGCAGCGCCAATCCACAAGGCGTCTACGTATATATGTCTGTGTGTCACATCTGGGTCATATGTGCGTTTTCCGTTCTGAGGCGACTCCTTTTTTCAGATCTCTTCCTCGGAGGTCCGGCTGGGACTGAGGTGACACTACGGACTGATTGGCCAGCTGAAATTCACGCCTACCGCCTCTGATCAGCAAGTAGAATCAGCCAGCGGAGCATCCTGCATGCACAATTTATTTTAATTCTGGTTGCTGTCGAGTCAACATCAAGCACGGAGTTCCTATTCTAGCCCTGGGGCAGACTGTGGGAAGGATCAGAGGAGAGGAGAGCCGTGTGTGTGCAGCGGTTATGGGGACACACACGGCAGTGAGAGAACTGGGAGCAAATTTAAATAATGTGGTTCAGAGTCTCCAAAAGCAACACACCTCACGCTCGCCTTTGTTTATCTTATTAAGGACAACACCACGGACTTTCCCGCGCGTCTTTAACGCTGCCCACGTGCTCGGGTATTTCCGCATTCCTGAGAAGTCCTTGGGAACCATATGTGAACAAAACCCACCGATCCCGAAACGACGCAATCCTCCCCTGACCGTACTTATGTGTAAGCGGCTATAGTGGGTTATAGAAAAATTATGCAATTGTACAAGTTAGCCTAATGATTCTTTCAATGTCAAGAATGACCTAGAAAAAAGCCTTTGATATAAGAGACTTTCAAAGTCAGGTGTTATTAATAAAAAATAAAGCCACTTTTACTGATCTGTGCTTTTTATATTGTAGATGTTGGTCTTATATTGGTCGACAATTCTTCAATGGACAGGACCTCTCTATTGGAGCAGGCTGTGATTGGATTTCCATTGTTGAACATGAGATTCTTCATGCTCTGGGCTTCTACCATGAACAGTCTAGATATGACAGAGACGATTACGTGCAGATCATATGGAGCAACATTTTATCAGGTTCACCTATTGCCCAACATGTACACACGTGCTTAAACTAAGCATCTACCAACAAAATCAAATCAACTTAACTCTTGTTTCTTCTGTCAGACTGTCACCACATAGCATCATCTTTTCTGATTTTAGAAGAAAATTACAAATTTTCATGGAATATCATGGAAGTGAGATTCACTGCATGTGTCTCATCTCAGATATAAACATATATAAACATATATATAACAATGTGTGTATATATATATATATATCTCCAGTGTCATACAATCAGCAGTTCTCTCTCATCCAGGTCAAGAGCATAATTTTGATAAAGTAAACAGTTCAGTCAGCACCACCCATGGAAAACCATACGACTACTGGTCGGTGATGCACTATGGCAAAGATGCGTTCACCAATGGCAACGGGTCAACAATCATTACCATAGATCCAAAATACCAAGACGTGATTGGCCAAAACCTGGATATGAGTCCCCTGGATGTGGAAGAGTTAAACCTGCTCTACAACTGCAGTGAGTATCTACAGAGAGCTGAATATGTTGGTTGTTAGCGATGATTTAAGTGATGAAAGTATGTTGGTGTCTTTCCAACACACTTTGGTTCCTCAGAAGTTGCATGAAATGAAAACGTCTTAAATACTACTTTAGATCTGATTCCTCAATGAACATGTTTTTGCTGCTCTTATAGTTATTTTCCTTTAACTGAGCATTAACGTGTGAAGCATAACTGAACAATTTCTATCACATTTTTAAACAGTCAATTAACTGACAAATTGAAAATATTTTAAATTTGCTTGACCATTAAATTTTAACTCGGCACCTATAAAATTCAAGTAATGCACAATGGCCACGTAATTATGTCCAAAAGGAATTGTTTAAATCATTACTTATCTTCGGTTCGTTCATTCTGTGTATGTTTAATTTAATCCTTTAACTTTTCGTTCTTTTTAAAACACAGTTAGGAGATCTTTTTACCTTTTTATGCTGACGTTTCGACCATCACTGTGATCTTCTGAGCTAGGCTGCTGAAAGCAGCTTCACTTCCACTTCCGTTTATGTGCGGGCAGCAGGGGACGACGATATCGCGCCCTGCTGCCCGCGCTTCCCTCCTTGATGACACAGTCCCATGTGTGGTCCAACATGTACACCCCGTCGTCCCTGTTTTAAAAAGAATGAAAAGTTAAAGGATTAAATCATTACTTATTTTTCCTAATCCCAAATTAACTTCACGCACATATACAGTACAGACCACGACATTAGATGCTTTTCTTAAATCTACAAATACTCCAACTGCACATTTCCTACACAACTGAGTGCAATGTAACAAGTCGTACACCCTGGAACAACAGCACCTTCTGCCACCCACCTTAACGCACATTTAAATGAATATCTCATTATGAAAAAAAATGTTTTTTTCTCCACAGACTCAACTGTTGCATTCATGTTGTATTGTGGCTTTTCTAATGGGACCACGTGCCAAATGAACCAGTGTTCACAGGGTGGAAATCCCTGGAAAGTTGTTACCCAGGTTATGGCAGGTCCAAGCTCTGATCACACCACTTTACCTACTGGAAGTGGAAGTACAAGTAAGATTTCAATGTTTAAAACTATTCATTTGAAAAGATTTTAGAAAAAACCAAAACAAATCAAATTTATAACTGAATTGATCATCATGCTAAATAACGCTTCAGTGTAATAAGAAGCCTTAAAGCTGTTCTAGCCAATCTACAGAACAAGCTAGGATTTGAACTCAAACACGGTCACGGAACACTCATCCCTCCCCTCGGGTATCTTCTCTGGATCTGCATCCATCGGAACCGGAAACCCACATCACCAGAGGATACGAGAGAGCGCTAAACACCAGTCGCTGTTTTCTACGTCTAAATGTCTCTTGTTGTTCGTGACTTCAAATGGTGTTTTTCTTTTTGGGACTCTCGTAGTTTGTCCTAAAATTGAAGTGGTAGCAGCAAACTTCTCACATCAGTGGTGTTTTGTTGCAAAATACGCGATTGCGTAAAGAATGGAGGACCCAGGTTTATGCGAAAGTGCGGTGGTTTGATGAGACTCAACCAGATGTTCCAATAGTTGCTTTTGGTTCGAAACTTGTTATTGGTGGAGGTATTTAGACAAATGCAAGAGAACCACTTTATTAACTTTTTTATCTCCACAGTATATTTACAGTTATTCCATGTTAGAACTAAAGAGGCATGAAAAAATGTTTTAAGCTCATTTGTTTTCCAAATCTGTATTCCTATAACAGCTTTAGGAACTTATTTCATGTTGATTCCATTTGTCTTGATTCAATTATTTCCTAAGGCTGTGCACCTATAACTAGGGATGCACCGATCCACTTTTTTCACATTCAATCCGATACCGATATCAGAAGTTTGGTATCTGTCGACATCGATCCGATACCGATATGGAAAAACAGTATTACCCTTTAGGCACCAGGTTTTTTTTTTTTTTTTTTAAAATATTCAATTCTGAGATGACTATTTCAAAAGGTTGTAGCTTGTAAATGGTTAGAGATGAAGGTAAACTGTAAATGAGAAAAATCTTCAGTAGGACCCAAATTTTGTGATGGGAGCAAATTCACTCTCATCAAATTAGCATATTATGACTTCACCAGGCTGCCATATTGGAATGTATAATTTTTACAAATGTTCCTTCTTATTTTTACAGGTAATATTTACATCTAATTTTTAAATGTTCATTATATTTTTTATATTTCTAATTTACATATACATATATAAAGTTCTTTATTCATTTTTGCTTCATTTTGTTATTTTTATATTGTATTTTTTGATATTGGCCACTCAAGACAAATGCTTTATAGCCATATTTATCAGGTTTGTTGGGCTTGTACAGCTTCAGGGTCGACCTTCCCTTGAATGTAATGATCATTTGATCCAAGGAAAGTTCCTTATGTGGACCATAAATGTTTGGAATACGTGGAATGTTCACATCGATTATGTGACGCACTTTTACTTTCACTTTCATATTTACAGCGGCTGCCGCTATTTGCGGCTTTTTTTTTACATTCCTGCTATGCCTGTCACCATTAGTGTGTTTTTACCATCCTTTCTACACCCACCGTGTCCCGATCATGGAGAAATAAGCCTGATTACTCTCATGAAGCACATGAGTGATACTATTTGCAGCTGTGGCTCGTTAAACTCTGCAATCATGCTGCACAGCGTGGGGTTGTAGCGCCGCATTGACGTCGTCACTCACAGTACATAGAATTATACTGAATAGATCTGTTCTTATGGATCGGGTCATAGATCGGGTCCATAGCCTCCGATACCCGATCTAGAATTTTCTCTATATCTGTACCGATACAGATATGCGGATTGGATCAGTGCATCCCTACCTATAACATATCTCTCAATCAGTCCATTGGACTGTTCACTGGAAAGGAGAGTCCGCCATAACATTATTTTGGACATTATTACAGGTGAGGAGACGGGATACTTCATGCATGCTAGCACAGCATCAGGTCAACAAGGAGATTCAGCTCAGTTAGAGACCGACGTTATGAGTCCTAAAAGGGGATGTAATGTCCAGTGTCTGCAGTTTTACTATTTTAACAGTGGGAATGAGTCTGATGCACTCAACATCTGGATCAGAGAGTTTCAGAATGAACAGGATTTAACAGGAACCCTCCGCCTGGTGGGTCAGATCCAAGGTAATGTCAACATATTAGTTTAGATCTTTACTGAAATCAAATGCTTAGTCTCTCTCTCTCTCTCTCTCTCTCTCTCTCTCTCTCTCTCTCTCTCTCTCTCTCTCTCTCTCTCTCTCTCAAATATGCACTTAAATATGGTGAAATTTGAACAATATAATAAAATAATCTGTGTTACAGGACCGCAAACATCTTACTGGAAGCTCCAACTTGTTTCTCTGAATGCCACCAAGAAATTTCTGGTGGTGTTTGAAGTTCGGAAAGGTGCAGGAAGCTCCTCAGGTGGCTTCTCAATCGACGACATTAATCTCTCTGAGACTGAGTGTCCACACGTAATCCTGCAGATTGATGACTTGGAGAATCGTTTGAACACTGATGCATTTGGAACCATAATTTACAGTCCACGGCAGTACTCTAAAGATGGCTATGCTTACAGGGTAGCTGCTTTACTTTACAAAACATTTGTTGGGATGTATGTTCAACTCTTATCTGGTGTAAATGACAACCAGCTGCAGTGGCCCTGCCTACAAAGGCAAATGATTTTCCAACTATTGGATCAAACCCCCAACAAGCAGGAACAGATGTCAAAGCAATCAAGTTTTGTCAGTGATGAAACCCAAGTCTCTGGTGGTAAGTTTAAACGATCACATTTAAATTAAAGAAAAATGAAGAAAAAAGAAGTTAGAAACTAAATTGAAAAATACACATCTGTTTATTTGCCTGCTAGGTACAAGTGTGTGGAGTAATCCACGTGAAACAGGAGTAGGGGTGTTTTATGAAAATGGTGAGATAGTCTACGGTAAACCTCTGTGGGGATTCTCATATTTTGCACAACTAAAAGATTTGCGAACAAGAGAGGTCCTCAAGGGAGGGAGTGCCATTTTCATGTTCAACTTTGAAGGTGGGTCTCAAGTTCTTTTATTATCTGAAAATTTTGATAAGCATCTGAAACTGAAATATAATAGACTCTTGACCTGCTTTTATACTAAAAGCGACACACCATATATATATAAATATATATATATATTTTTTTATATTTATATATATATATATATATATATATATATATATATATATATATATATATATATACACACACACATTTAATTTATAAATCTTGGATTTGTCAAGCAGATCTCAAGGTGCTACTAAATAAGTAAACGATCAAAGTTCAAAACACCTTACACACATTAAAACACAATAAGAAAATTAAAAGCAAATTAAAATGAGATTAAAATGACAAGTAGTTTTATATGTTGAGGTTTTCTTAGTCTCTAAGAAAAGACCAATATACACAATCACTGCAGTGGCCCTGCATTGGTCCATTCCACATTATTTAGGGGCAGATTTTGTGTTGTGTTCAGAATAAAATCCCATTTTTGCAAACTTTATTTCAAACTACTGGAATGAGTATAGAATATTTTACTTGTGACATGTTTTTTAATAATTTTTCTGTTTGTTTTTGCACAGATCTCACTCCACTCATTAACGGGAATACCCTACCATGCCCTCAAGTGATACCAGTGGATGTAAAAAATCCTCCATCATTTCTCAATGAAAGCCCCTGCTTGCAACAGTGAGACATTTTGTCAAATGTTTTGTAAAAAAATAAAAATAAAGAAGTGCATTTTATAACAAAATATGACAGAAATGTACAGGTTAACTGTCAAAATTTGTCCACTTAAGCATATAAAGACAAGCACACACACACACACACACACACACACACACACACACACACACACACACACACACACACACACACACACACACACACACACACACACACACTAAAACTTCATAAAATCTAAAAAGCTCAATAAAACGCTTACATGCTTCAAATTTAAGGAAGTACCTTGGCTGATGCAGCGTTGCTGAACTTTTCATAGGCGAGTCTTTAAAATATAAATATATGAAAACACAACATGAGAATGAGAATAATTGTAAAGCAACGTATTTTTGCTCTGTTTGTCAGCTACAGAAGCACATTCTTAAACAAGAAACGTGCAGTCGCCATCTTAAAAAAACGGATCGACCGACTCTTGATGTGATATGCTTGTCAGCCACTAGATGGTGCCATCGGATAAAATAAATATTCCGGATAGCTGTTTTAACTAGAATCTATTATGTAAAACATTTTTCAACTGTTGCAGGATTTCATCAACCATCTCATCTATCATCTCTACTATCAACTCATCCACCACAAAATCTACATCATCCACCTCATCACCCACCATCAGGTCAACTTCAAAAACAACAGAAGACAACAGGTATGTCCACATATCTATATGTTTTGGACTTTACAAATTCTTCTTTTAGCAGTTCAACGATGTTTATGTTGCAACGATTAACACTTGAAAAACTTTGGTTGGTATAATAGTTAATTATAGTTACAGGCAACAACATATAAACAAATGACGGATAAAAGTCACAATTTACAAAATTGCATTACTTAAAGTGGGTATACATGCATTAATTAATTTTACTATAGTCTCTAGCAGGAATGAGTATAAGTTTGTAAGGGGGGGGGGTGGGGGAGTCTTAATTCATTCACTGCCATTGATGACTATAGTCGTCATTTGCATTTTTTTACGGGGTGGGCATCGGAATGAGCCCCCGCACCGTGAGAACAAACATCACTTGTCTAAAGCGGATCTTCATCCGTGTATGTCACACATCACGTGATCAGGAAGCGGAAAATCAATGAATTAGGAGTTTGCTTTGGGACGCTGCTGTGAAAATAGTGATGCGCCAACCGGAAATGCTTCTGCAGCTCACGCTTGGCCACCAGATTGTTAAAGAATGGATAAAGCTAGAAATACGGTGATTCTTCCTGATGAAAGAAGTGAGTTTACTCTTTCTTTTGGTAGTTTTGGCGTTTACATGATCATAGAGCACCAGTAAAAGCAACAGTAAAAACGCTCAAAAACGCTGGCAGTCAGGGGCTTTCTGATCAGAAAACGGCTGGCAGTTGAGTTAATTTTCAATATTAATGATATGCGGACATCTCACCTTTGATTGGCTAACAGCAATGTGACTCTCCCACTGCCACCGCTCACTCTTCTTTCTTGGGTAAAAAATGCAACGTTGATGTTTTAACTCTCTGCCACATTGGCCGCTAAATAGGGGGCCTAAGTCTCCTCCCCTTCTGATTGGCTCATGGGTTTCCAGAACAAAGAAATTATGAATGCAAGTGAACAGAGCTATTTATAACAAAAGCTGTTTTCTAATCCGCTTTGCCTTACGCCCTGAATCGCACACGTTGTACTTCAATTTAAATGAAAAAAAAATTATGTAGGTTTTGACTATATCACATACTTTGAGACTTGTTTGCTTGTAAAAGTTCATAAATAAAAAGACTACAAATCAGACGTCGCATATATGTCACCGCAGAATCTTTTCTCGCCCAACGTAGCTCCTACTTACAACACGGCCAGATTTAGTGGTTTTCTCCATGTTTAATGCTTCTTCTGTTGTCCTGGGAGAAAGATATGACGCTCGCTAAACTCACAGCCATTTTCTTTTCCGTGTCTGATTTGATGACATCAATATGGTGAGACACATTTGTAGTCCTATACGTCTTTTCACACAAAACCTAAAATAACTTGCCGCCGTTTGAAAATAAGTGCTTTCTTAGCATCAAAATGTGTCTCTAAAATTCATGGACATCATGTGTTAAATCCATGGTGCATATCAAACAGGATTAAAAAATTTAAGTTTGAAAAAATGTTTTGCCTACAACACAAGATAAAGCATCTGAAGCAATGAACACTGCAACTAGTTAAAACTTTTATGAATAATGTATTAGTTCAAAACAAGGATCCCGAACCAGATAAAACATTTTTTAAAAGAGTTGGGTCTTGAATCAAGACCAAACAGATTTATATATAAAAGGACAATTCAATTCAGTTTATTTATATAGCGCCAAATCACAACAAGAGTCGTCTCAAGGCACTTCACAAAGTTAACATTCCAGTACACTTCAACAAACACCCATACACCTGTAAGGTGTAATTAATCTATTAATTTCTTTGTGTTGGATTATAATTCTGTGACTTTTACAGGATCTCATCTACCACCAGTATACACCCTGTGACAAAATATGACAGGTATCCCCATATTTGATCTAACATTTAACATGCATAAAGACTTTGAAAGTAGTGTCATACTTGTGTATAAAGTAATGTATGAGGTGGTATATGAATGACAAAAGATTCCTTATTACTTGCGAATATGCTGGACAATTTTTTAAAGGTTATGAGGTTTTTAATGCTAATAAAATGCAACTTATGTTTGAACATGTTTTTTGTGCCGTAGCATTTTTGGCTCCTCTCCTGGAACGATGGAGTCTCCAGTCCTCATTCTCCTGCTGGCAGTGATGCTTTTTTTGCCTTAGTGTAGGTTGTCCATTTACGTCCACAGTCTTTGCAATAAAAGCGCCAAGAAATCTTTGCAAATGTTGATCAAATATTTTTACTGTTGTTTCCTAAACAAGATTTGAAAAGAAGAATGCTATACACATATAATTATGCTAGGAAAATAGTGCATTTTCTGTTGTTTTGTTATTAATGTGCCAATGATGCCGTTTGGTGATGGGCCCATAATCTTGTTGGATATGAATATTGTTGATTGACCAAAATAATATTTCTTATGATTATGAAAGTGCATGATTATAGCTCTTGCTTTCACTGATAAACAGATAATCAAAGTCTGTTTGAGTTTGAAGATTTTTCCTTCTTTATCCTTACACTAGTGTTTTTAACTACTGTACATACTAATATATTTTACTTTGTGTTCTGGTGGTTTGTAGCAGGTTAGAAATAAAAAGAGTCTCAAAACTAAACTATTATAGCCTGGTAGGCCATCCTACATATGTGTATATATAGTCTGGCAACGACCCATATAGAGAGCTCAGTAGTGGGGCGGAATCTATGGTTATCTTTCAAATTGTCTCCACATGCTGTTGGACAATGAACATCACATACCGCTACAGTCAGTCAATGGGGCAGTCCACCATACATTGTTGAAGAAGACGCAAATAAATACGTTTTCTATATAAAAGACTAAGTACCTCTATCTGCTCATGACTCAATGAAAAGCCAAAGCCTAACTAGTCCAAAGTTGATGCCAAAGCCGTTTCAAACAAACCGTTGCCATCTTTGTTTTTTTGATCAGTTGCAGGAACATCCCGTCCCCCAAATTGCTAGAGAGCTGTGATTGGTTAGGCACAAGACTGTCCAGGGCTGCTGAGGCTCTAATGAAGCGTGGCTATACCGACCTGGCAAGCAAAATCCTTTTGCTTGTGCTACCGTCTGTCTAGATTTCTATGCTAAAAACTATATGGTATTTTGATTTTAAACAAGTCCTTGTAAATGAGGAACATCAATGTTCATTGTTAAAATCATTTTTCACATCACTGGTTTCTGTTACCTTCTTACATTTCTAGTATGGGCAAGACATAACAAGGGCAAATAAACCTTTAATTTGTCGCTCTCGCACACAGGAATAAACCAACCTGCTACTGTGGAATAGCAGGAAATTAATTATGTGACAGTGACTAAACAAGACTTGATAAACCTTGTCACGGAAAGTTACGGTTTGCTGACATTACTGACAACTTTAAACAAAGACTCTCACTGTGCCATGGATTGGCAATCCAACCTGTTTTGTGACGTACTGGTTCTTTAAAGAGGCCATATTATGGAAAATCCACTTTTTGGAGCTTTTTACCATGTGATATTGTTATTTCCTCATGGAAAAAAAAAACCCAAACTTGGGTTTCCGCCAAGGTGGAACAAGCGTTTTTGGCTGCATTCATGCATTTTCCTGTCTCAGCTGCAAGTTTTACTTTGAAAATCCTGAAAAGCCTGGATGGAAACAAATCAGGCCCTGCTCCTCTCCCTGAAGCTACTCTCTGATCTGAAACCTGCCTCTGGCCACCTGGCCAGCACAGGATAGGTGTCTTATAGGTCATTTCCATTGGAAAAACTGGCGTGGATCGGGGTGGATTGGACCGCTAAATTTTTTGTTTCGATTATTAAACCAGTCCAGAATACCTACCCGGACGGGGCAAGACAAGGAAATTTATCCCCCCTTCTGTTGTAGGTCCAGAAATTTCTGGATCGGGACGGCAAGGGCGGAGCAATGGCTAGAGTCCACTGATTGGGGGAGAGAAATTACGTAACTACCCGCGACAACTCCATAGTTCCGTTGCTTGGTTTTGGTTGTACCAGTTTTGAGAAAATGCCGGCAAGTAGCAGCTTTTGGTCAACTGCGGAGCTCCAAACGTTCCTCACCATCGTCGGAGATAGCAAAATTCAGGCTGAGCTTGATGGAATGAGGGAATTTTTAAAGTCTCTGAGCAGATTAGGTGACTATTGTTTCGTAACAGACTTGGTAGTTCAGTGGTTAGAGTGCCAGACTGGCAGGTTCGAGTCCCGTCGCGGCAGTAACTTTTTTCTTCTTTTATTAGCTACAATTGCCAGTATTGCGTTTTCAACCCTTTATTGGTAAACTGTTTAAAATTGAAGGAATATTTTTTTTAACTTTGTTTATTTAGCCAGTGTGAGTCCATGTGAGGTGAGCAGAGTAAATCAATTAAAATGCTGCTTGGAAATGACCAAATTCAAAGATCTTTAAAGGCACAAAATATTTTCAATAAAACTAAAATATAAAAAAAATGAAATCTGCGTTGGCTGGCTAAATAAATTACTGCCGACACCGGAAGTTGAACAGGCGTCAGCACATGGCAAAACAAGATGAAAGGCAGTTACTTTAAAGGTGTTCTAGAATGCAATTAATCAACAATCTAAAACAGAGCTTTGAGCCTCCAATAAGCATAAGAAAAAAAATTTTGGCAGCTGATTACCCCTCCCACTCGGCCAGGCCATGCTGATTGGTTGGTTTCCCCAGAAGGCCTCAGACACATGCAGGTTTGAGGAGGCGGGGCTCCCCCTTATGACGTGTTAAGGAAGGCTTTCTCAGAACAGGAGGTTTTCTCTCGCCTTTTTCAACTTTCTAATTTACATAAAAAGTAGGTCAAACACGGCTTTGACTTTTTGGCATGCTGCTGTTGACCACCCAAGCTGTCTTATTCAACAACAACAAGGAAAATCCTGGAGTCCTGGAGGGTGCGTAGGAGTTCGCCCAACCAATCATCATGTGTTTTGTGGATTTGGAGAAGGCGTTCGACCGCGTCCCTCGGGGGGCCCTGTGGGGGGTACTCTGGGAGTATGGGGTACCAGACCCCTTGATACGGGCTGTTAGGTCCCTGTATGACCAGTGTCAGAGCTTGGTCCGCATTGCCGGCAGTAAGTCGGGCTCGTTTCCGGTGAGAGTTGGACTCCGCCAAAGCTGCCCTTTGTCACCGATTCTTTTATGGACAGAATTTCTAGGTGCAGCCAAGGTGGTGAGGGGATCCGTTTTGGTGGCCTAAGGATCAGGTCTCTGCTTTTTGCAGAAGATGTGGTCCTGTTGGCTTCGTCAGAACGTGATCTCCGGCTTTCACTGGAGCAGTTCGCAGCCGGGTGTGAAGCAGCTGGGATGAGAATCAGCTCTTCTAAATCCGAGACCATGGTCTTGAGTCGGAAAAGGGTAGAATGCCTTCTCCAGGTCAGGGACGAGGTTCTGCCCCAAGTGGAGGAGTTTAAGTATCTCGGGGTCTTGTTCACGAGTGAGGGAAGGGTGGAGCATGAGATCGATAGGCGGATTGGTGCTGCGTCTGCAGTGATGGGGGCGTTGTACCGGTCTGTCGTGAGGAAGAGAGAGCTGAGCCAAAAGGCGAAGCTCTCAATTTACCGGTCGATCTACGTTCCTACCCTCACCTATGGTCATGAGCTTTGGGTAGTGACCGAAAGAAAGAGATTGCGGATACAAGCGGCCGAAATGAGTTTTCTTCGCAGGGTGGCTGGACTCTCCCTTAGAGATAGGGTGAGAAGCTCTGTCATCTGGGAGGGGCTCGGAGTAGACTCGCTGCTCCTCCACATCGAGAGGAGCCAGTTGAGGTGGCTCGGGCATCTGATTAGGATGCCTCCTGGACGCCTCCCTGGTGAGGTTTTCCGGGCACGTTCAACCAGGAGGAGACCCAAAGGAAGACCCAGGACACGCTGGAGAGATTATGTCTCTCGGCTGGCCATTGAACGCCTTGGGATTCCCCCGGAGGAGGAGGAGGGGGTGGGTGGGTGGATGGATGGATGGATGGATGGATGGATGGATGGATGGATGGATGGATGGATGGGTGGGTGGGTGGATGGATGGATGGATGGATGGATGGATGGAACGAAAAAGGAAAATGTTGGTTTACATTCTAGGTCCCCTTTAAGGCCAATACAACAGCAGACTGGCCTTTGACCATTTCATTTCCGGGTATGAATTCAGGCTGATGCAAATAACTCATATTTAAGATAAATGACATCTCAATAATGCCATTGGTAATATTTTATCATATACTGTGCCTACCTTTGCCCTCAAAAGTTTAAAATAGCATGATCTGGCCCCTTTACGAACCTGTTGAGGTTGTCGAACACCTTTATGAAGCTGGAAAACAGAAGATTGGCAAGGCAGCAAGTAAACAAGGTAAGTGACAAATTGCATTGAGTTTGACTAAATGAAGTCTGCTGGTGAAGGTTCTCAGTCATCCAGGTCATGGTGAGATGACAAAGTACACATTCTGGACAGAGAAGATAGAAGAAAGCTATCTATGTCAAACGGGGAAAAACCTACATTAAACAGAGGAGGAGGCCTCAGGTTTCACCTTTCCAGAACTACAATACAGCTGTACACCTAATTCATACACAGTTTCAGTCTAGGTCACACCCTCCTGCATCTAATCAAAGCAACCATCCCCATACAATACAGCCTAATCTCAGGGGGTAGGGAGGAGGGGTATTCTTAAGTAGTTCCAGCTTGTTAAGTAACAATAGACAGCTACACTTTATAAGCTTGATGCTCCCATATTCCAGTCAGAACTGGCAAAGCTCCTTGGATGAGAAGCGAAACGTCTTCTAGGAACCAAAGACGTCCAGTTGCCTTATTCGAACCCTTTGGACCAAATGAAACCATTAATAAATTAAATATTAATTTATTGTCATTCTTTTTTTTTTAATCAAACCCAAGAACCACCATGGAGATTAAACACTACATCATCCTTATGGTGAATTTGGCAGTTACAGCAGTCTTCTCCCTCAAAACAGTAAGTTCTCAAAAATGTTTTAAATGAAAATATGTGTTTGGTTTTTAAAAACAAGAAAAGAATGCTACAATGTACATGAGTAATAAATAAATAAAAAATATTTAGACAAACCTTTTTGTAAACACGACATTGTTATCCGTCACCAATATTGTGTGTTGTTGGGGTTTTTTTGCATAACAAAACCACATGGCAAGATTTATGGTGGTTCTTTCCTCCTTAACGAAGGATTCAAAGCCATTTTTCCTCTGCTCGTCTCCGTGTTTGATGATTTTACTGTATAGCCCCATTGACTTGCATTCATTTTTTTGTTCTTCCGGAGACCCATGGTCCTGAAGTAGATGGGTGTGACTCAGTGCGGTTACATGCACAGTATCAACATCTAAAGCCTGGTTTATACTCTCTGTGAGCTCCGCAATGGAGAGACGCACACGGAGCATCTGAAAGGTTTTCACATTCGAACTTCTGTTCAGGCAGCGGAGTGCTGCAAAGCAATTCCCCGCCAGGACAACAGAGGGCGTAGCGCTATTCTGTGATATCCTGCCACCATGACACTCATGTATCCGGTTCACGATAGTGTATTTACTCATGTGTTTACATTGTTTTAATGTATTTCAGAGACTTTTAACACGGACTAATTTGTCCTTCATTCTCCTCCACCTCTTCATCCAGTCACCACCTCTAAACCCACGTTTCCTGTCGTTTCCATCCACGTTTGCTCCGTATTTTGTACTCCTTCAGTCACGGGTGAATAAACGTTCATATTTTCGGACTTTTCCGCGATGCGTTCTTCAATCTATTATGGGTCTTCCACTAAATATTTTTTTACTTATTAACGGAGCAACGGCGGTGCTGGTGACGAAGTTACAGGAAGCGTCATCCTGACCAATTACAAGCTTGCGGTCTCCGTCACTTTTGACGAATGTTTAAAATTTGGGGAATGTCTCCGTCACCCTCCACAAGCCAGTCGGTGAGCCCTTGCGCCGACGCAAAATGGTGGTGCGTGCGTCCGTTCCACGCAGTATAAACCAGCCCTAAGTCAATCCAGGTCGATCTTATAATAATAAGCTGGGAGTCTTTATCCTCCTTTACATGCGCATTAGAAAATCGACCTCTCAAATGAAGTTCGTTCCACTCCAATACAGTAGGTGGCGAAATGCACCCTTTCATGTCGGGCATTGTTCCAGTTAGCTTGTAGCAACACAAATAGTAAACAAACGCTGGCGGGAGTGAAGCAGACGGAATTGAAACAGGATATGCACCGTGGATGAAGGAATTGACAACAACAACGCTGCAGCACAGCTTATTTGGTACGTACTGCACTGTTTGATGGTGTTACGCGTGTTACTTTGCGGCGATATTATCAGACGAGCGCTACTGTGGTCGCGTCACTTCTGGAACTCGAGCGTCCAATCCGTTCAGTTCGGTGACCCGTTTACATGCAGAATGTATTCAGATAACTACTATTATCTGGGTGCTTCAGCCCAAATAGAAGAAGTTTACCTTCAGCCACACTAACGCGTTTACATGCATTTTTTAAAAATGACGCGCTAAAGTTTACTACATTTCTCCGTTCATTTAATCCACATTGTCATCAAGTGTCACAACTTCCAGTTGGACATTCCAAATTGTGGATAAAACAAGTCATTATGTGAGTTTTTGTAGTGTGCGGGAAAAGCGTGCACTCGACAAAAATTTTCAATCCCAAGCGCACCCCACCATCATCCTCATTCCCGCCACCTGCCTGTGCAGGTGAAAGTGCAGCACTAAATGACCTCACACACCAAAGGTGACACATCCCATCACAGAAAATGTCAATCAAGTGTGCTGACATCAAAACTTACTTATTTGTCTTCTACACTTAAGAACACAAAAAACGGTGCTGATATATATTTCTTCTGTTTTATTTCAGTTGAAAGTAGAGATAGGAGGTAAGTTCTATCAAAATACTATAAAACATTATTCTTTAGTATTGTTGTGAAATAATGTGATTTTTTTTGTAGATGTTGGCGAACAGTATAAGATTCCAGACAGTAAGTATATTTTCTGGTCCTTTTGGTAGATATTTTTTGCTCTGTTTTCATATACAACAAAGCATTTTTCTTAGTATGTGATATTAAACTGCTGTCCTTTGCTCTGCCTCAGATGTATTTTATAATGACATTAAGCAGGTAAGTAAGTAACTAAGATTTAATTTTCTCAGAACCTGTACACGTGTATTTCTCACGTTTTCTGCTGTCTGTCTCAGACAAATACTCGTAGTACAATTATTGATGAGACTATGCTGTGGACATCCCCGGTCCCCTATGTGTTGGACAAAAGTCTTGGTAAATATGGTTTTGTTTAATAACAGAATATGTACAGCATCTTTGGGTTGTGGTAGCATTGCTTAAAGCGGTTAATAAACAGCTTTTATACTAAAGTGGACATTCTGTTTTTAGTCAACAAAAGGTTGTTGAGAATGTACTTTTTAATGCATATCCCTATGACTTCATAACATTACACAAAATAAATACTGCCTTTTATATAATATAAAAAACTGTGAAGTAACTTTTTGTGATTTTATTTCCTTATTCCCCTACTTTTTGGGGGATAATTAAAGACTTGAACGCAAAAGGAGTCATCATGAGAGCACTGGACCAGTTCAGAGTGAAGTCATGCATTGACTTTAAAGTAAAGGAGTCAGAGACCTATTATCTTAAAATCCAGAAGCTAAGTGGGTATGTATTGTTAGTTTTTTTTTTTAACTTGTTGACTTTGCTCTCCTAATTTCCCCAACCTTTGGAACATCCTATAAGTCCCATACTGTACTACTGGACACTTGATTTACATTTACTGTAGTGGATTGAAATCGGAATGATGCTGAGAGAAGGAAGCTCACAAAATATCCACAAACATGAAACATTGCTGGTCAAGATTCCCTCATCATACTTTTACCATAATCAAGGACAAGATGCAGGCGATGTCAAAAAGTTGAGGTGACAGAGTATTCTAGAAAACTGTGTGATTTGTCCAAGTTAGCTGCTGAGAAATCTAGACAAACCGTAGCAGTAGCAAAAGATTTTGCTCTGCAGGTTGGTCTATCCATGCTCCACAGCCTCAGCAAGTCTACCATTAACCTGAACAATTTTAGGTCGGTACTGGTGAAGGTTCTCAGTCATCCAGGTCATGGTAATCCAAAGGGGTTCGAATGAAGGCAACTGGACTTCTTTGGTTTCTTGAAGACGTTTTGCTTCTAATCCGTGGAGCTTTGTCAATTCTGACTGGAATATGCAGCGTCAAGCTTATAAACTGTAGCTGTCCATTGTTGCTTAACAAGCAGAAACTGCCTATGAATACACCTCCTCCCTACCTCTGTAGGAGTCGTTAACCTCTATTGTGTGGGAATCATATTGATTAGATGCAGGAGGGTGTGACCTAGAGTAAAACCTTTTGGGAATTAGGTTTAGATCTGCATTATAGGTGCTGGAAAGGTGAAACCTGAGGCCTCCTCTATTTATTGTAAGTTTTTCCCGTTTGACATAGATAGCTTCCTTTATTCCTCTCTCAAACCATCCATCTTCTCTGTCCAGAATGTGTACTTTGTCATCTTCAAAAGTGTGTCCCTTGTCCTTCGGGTGTAAGCGGTGTAAATTTTAGGTTGGGTACAACCCCCAACAGCGGTGCTTAGTTCCTTCCTGTTTGAACATCTTCAGGAGACAAAACTACAATTTTGAGACAAGCAGAACGACTCAGACCCATAGGCACCCATGCAAAATGCACACTTGTTTGTCTAGGGCTACATCCCACAATGCATTGTGAGGTTTCATCATGATCTGTTGTTAGCTACTGTTGAGTAGGCTATTTCTGATCAGGTAAATGGATTGGACCATCCCAAGTAGGGTTGGGCATCGAGAATCGAGCATCGATTGGAACCGGGACTAACAGTCAGTTTTTCCCGGAATCGTTCAAATATTTTACTTTCGATTCCAAGTTTCGATTCCCAGTCAGCCGACCGGAAGTAGAATCCGCCGGAAGTGTTTGCGTTACCGCGCAATCATGAAAAATATGCAGCTGCAGAGATGCAGAGGCGTTCTAAAGTGACTTTAACCGGAAAAAAACGTGATGCGCAAATTCTAATGAACGCCTTTCAGAGCCGACTATACCTGCTGATCAGCTGACCTGTCGCTCCCACTGCAGCTGCAGAGACCCTGAGTGCAGCAGCGCGTCTCCCCCTCTTCTCTCACACTGTGCGGCGCTCAGCGGCAAAAATGTAAACAAACACGTCTGCCGAACTTTTACTCCGTGAAAGTGATATAAACTTTGCATCCTGCAACGAAAAATACCGCACAGAGGAAGCTCATTAAAATGCGTCATCACCGTGGATTTAATACGAGGTTAGAAGAACAAACTCCGGGCAGAGTGAGGTGAGTTTACATGTCTCATGGCAGAAATAAAAACAGCTGACGCAGCTAATCTAAGAGCTGATGCGGCAAACAAATAAATAAAATAATGATAATAATAATAATAAATCTCCAATAATACATCTCAACACGCTAAGTTGTGAGATTATTTTCTGCTTTTCTGCACTATTTAGTCTGTGGAGAGTTTTAGTTTTTAAAATCTGTTATATGGTCACTGACAGCAGCTACATTTAAGTTTCACTTATTCTCAGTCATCCTGGACATGATCATCCTGAGAGTTTTAGCTGAACACAGATAGACTTTTTTGGTTATCTTGAAGACATTTTGTCTCTCATCCTAGAGGCTCCTTCAGCTCCCAGACTTTGTAGGAGGCTGAGAGTTGTGGTCAGAAACAAACACACTGATTGTGTGACTGAAGTCTTTTTCTTTCTTGAAAACATGTTTTTGTCTAAGTTAAGGTGATGCTATTGTTCATAGAATAAAAATTCATGTTGAAGTTCAAACTATTTCATCAAGTAAGACCTATGGTCAGCAGGCTTATTAAAAAAAATTTTTTTTAACCCTGCATCTTGAAAGAATCGGAATCGATAATCGATAGGAACCGGAATCGAAACGAGGAATTGGAATCGGAACCGGAATCGTTCAAATTCAAACGATGCCCAACCCTAATCCCAAGCATGGTCATATGGTTTGAATATATTGTGTTTATTACTAGAAATAATGATAACCTTTAATACATTTTCTTTGAATATTAAATGTAAAAAATTACATGAAAAAAATGTCTTATCCTTACAGTCTTAAAAACTTTCACTGATGAGTGCTTTTTTAATTGTAGATGTTGGTCTCCTATTGGTCGGCAATTCCTCAATGGACAGGATCTCTCTATTGGAGAAGGCTGTGATTGGATTTCCATTGTTGAACATGAGATTCTTCATGCTCTGGGCTTCTACCATGAACTGTCTAGATATGACAGAGATGATTATGTGCAGATCATATGGAGCAACATTTTACTAGGTTCAACATCTTTTTTTATAAAAAAGACATTGTTTTCAAACAGGGTTTTCCCACATCATTGCCAAACCGCTAATTGATACTAAAGTCTAGTATTTCAATTTGTTGGTCTGGATTGTCTCTACTAGTGGAGCTGTCTTTATCACTATCCAACATTCACACTGCTTTGGGTTACGTTACGGTTAACTCCAACCCTAACCCTTTGGGGTGTGAAGGTCATCTCAGCTCATCGCTGTTTGCTTTAACCAAAAGCTTCTGCCATTAATTTCAATCTGACTTAACACTGTTTATTGTTTCTTTTGTCAGACTGTCACCATGTAGTGTAATATTTTTTTCTTAATTTTTAAAATTCTATCCAAGAAAAGACAGCATGCAATGGAGAGTCTGTGTGAGTGTGTCTCATGTTAGGTAGAAACAATAGTTGGTATGTGTTTTACACCAAAGGTTTTCTGTAACCCAGTTCTAAATTTCACAAAATATGCTAAATGAAATAAAAATAAAAAGGACTTTATAATATCCAGTAGCACCTAAGCACCAGTTGTAGGGTGGAGTGTGATATATGTTTTGCTGATGACAGGTTCTCTCTCATCCAGGTCAAGTGGATAATTTTAATAAAGTCAGCAGTTCAGTCAGCAACACCCATGGAACACCATACGACTACTGGTCGGTGATGCACTATGGCAAAGATGCATTCAGCAAGGGCAAAGGGTCCACAATTATTACCAAAGACCCAAAATACCAAGACGTGATTGGCCAAAACCTGGATATGAGTCCCCTGGATGTTAAAGAGTTGAACCTGCTCTATCGCTGCAGTAAGTATCTACAGAGAACAGTCACAGCCATGCGTAATCCTTCTTGTTGTCTATATATTTATTTATCTTCTAATTATCTTACAGCAGAAATTAGAAGAGAAATAAAAACAAGGGTACATGTATATACTAGATTACTCCCTATGTGTATATATATGTACCCTTGTTTTAATTTCTCTTAATTATCCTCAAATGTTGGTGTTGCTGTAACAAGTGAATTTCCCCACTGTGGGATCAATCTATTGAACATTGGTTCTTTGTATAGTTTTTCAAATTGCAATGTTTTTGTACTTGATTCTTTATTCAGCATTGTTTCATAAAATGACTCCACAAAGTGAAATACCACCTCAGTGATCCTCAACTCCCTTCCTGAGGGCCGGTATCCAGCATGTTTTACCATTTCTCTGCTTCAACACACCTGATTCTAATCAGCAGGTGATTAACAGGCTTCTGCAGAGCCTGATGAGCTGCTGAACAGGTGAATCAAGTGTGTTGGATTAAGGAAACAACTAAAACATGCTAAATACTGGCCCTCAGGGAAGGGAGTTGGGGATCACCGTTACCTTAACAAAATTTAAATGTCCCTGGAAATTCTCCACACACGCCAAATTGTTTGTATCATCTGCAAATAAAACAAAATTGTAATGCTCTGTAAAGAAGTCATTGATGTACAAGATAAATACTTTGGGACCCAAAAACTGGCTCCCTGTAATCACTCAACACAATGCTGACTTGTAGTCGTTTATCAGCACAAATTGAGTTTTGTCATTTAAATTACTTTTGATCCAATTGAGAACACCACTGATACCATTTCTTTGAAGTATATTGCCTAATATTGTATGATCTATTGTATAAAACATGATTTTGAAACCTATGAATACTCCAACTGCATACTTCCTATACCACCTAGTGCAACGTCAGCCGTTATCCACCCTGTATAAACAGCACCTTCTCTCACCCACCTTACGCACATTTAGGTAAATATCTCATTATGAAAAAAAAAACGATTTTCTTTCTCCACAGACTCAACTGTTGCATTCATGTTGTATTGTGGCTTTTCTAATGGGACCACGTGCCAAATGAACCAGTGTTCACAGGGTGGAAATCCCTGGAAAGTTGTTACCCAGGTTATGGCAGGTCCAAGCTCTGATCACACCATGTTACCTTCTGGAAGTGGAAATAAAAGTAAGATTTCAAAGTTTTAAACTATTAATTCAAATAGATTTTAGAAAACAAAACAAAAATAAAACTGAAATTGTCATCATACATGTATGTACCTTTTCATTTTGTTGCAAGCTTTTAGAACTTTTACAATTGTTTTTTGTTGATTCGATGGGGAGCCCAAGTCTTCTCCCTTTCTGGTCAGTAGCGATGTGTCAGTAGCGATGTGTCAGTCGTGACCGAAGTGGCTCTCAGAGCCAGCTCTTTGATGTGACAGATAGGAGCTGACTCCCTCTTAGAAGAGCCAACTCCTTCTTGGAGAAGCCGGAGTGAGTGACACAGACTGTACCAAATTCGAAACGTGTTTAGTTGGTTAAGCGCCTTCCTCAGTAGAAATAAATCATTGGGGGCAAATGGAGACCCATCTAAGATGGTGGCTGGCCACTACGGCAGCTCCCATAGGCAGCGCCAGTCCACAGGGCATCTAAGTATATGATGTCTGTGGCTTTGCGGGTCTAAGTTACGTGACTCACGTGACAGCGCAACATCTAAACACACGGGAGGGGAGAGGGGAGCAGCCGAAGTGTGCTGCGCTGACACGAGAGCGGCAAGTCAGGCGACTTTGCTGGTTCCTTTTTGCCGACACCACAGCATTACAAACAAGAACGGGACTTAACTTAAAGAATCGATGTTACTAGGCTAGTATTGATCCAATAAAAATGCGACCTTGGTATTGATACTATTGATATTTGGATCGATCCGCCCACCACTATCCAGAAGTAGATGGACGTGACTTTAGGCTCCCCATTTGTCTTGATGCAATGATTTTCTCAGGTTGTGCATCTTTAACATACCTCTCAATCAGTCCAAATGTTTATGTTCATTGGAAAGGAGAGTCTACCATAGCATTATTTTGGACTTTATTCTAGTACAGGAGACAGGATACTTCATGCATGCTAGCACAGCATCAGGTCAACAAGGAGATTCAGCTCGGTTGGAGACCAAGGTTATGAGTCCTAAAAGGGGATGTAATGTCCAGTGTCTGCAGTTCTACTACTTTAACAGTGGGAATGAGTCTGATGCACTCAACATCTGGATCAGAGAGTTTCAAAATGAACAGGATTCAACAGGAACCCTCCGCCTGGTGGGTCAGATCCAAGGTAATGTCAAAATATGAAGTTAGTGATTTATATCTCTCTCTAATATGCACTTAAATATGGTGAAATTTGAACAATATAATAAAATAATCTGTGTTACAGGACCGCAAACATCTTACTGGAAGCTCCAACTTGTTTCTCTGAATGCCACCAAGAAATTTCTGGTGGTGTTTGAAGTTCGGAAAGGTGCAGGAAGCTCCTCAGGTGGCTTCTCAATCGACGACATTAATCTCTCTGAGACTGAGTGTCCACACGTAATCCTGCAGATTGATGACTTGGAGAATCGTTTGAACACTGATGCATCTGAAACCGTAATTTACAGCCCACAGCAGTACTCCAAAGACGGCTATGCTTACAGGGTAGCTGCTATACTTTACAAAACATTTGTTGGAATGTTTGTTCAACTCTTATCTGGTGTAAATGACAACCAGCTGCAGTGGCCCTGCCTACAAAGGCAAATGATTTTCCAACTACTGGATCAAACCCCCAACAAGCAGGAACAGATGTCAAAGCAATTAAGTTTTGTCAGTGTCCAAACTCACGTGATCTCCAACGGTGAGTTTAAACCAACCCTAACCCTAACACGTTTAAATGAAGTTTCTAATTTCTAATTAGAAAAATACACATCTATTTTATTTTTGTTCTATGTGCATCTTCTAAAACCAGGTGCGAGTGTGTGGAGTAATCCACGTGACACTGGAGTAGGGGTGTTTTATGAAAATGGGGAGTTAGTCTACGGTGGACCTCTGTGGGGATTCTCAAACTTTGCACAACTAACAGATTTGCAAACGAGAGAGGTCCTCAAGGGAGGGAGTGCTATTTTCATGTTCAACTTTGAGGGTGAGTTACAAGTTTTGTTTATCTTCTGAGAAATTTGACATGCATCTGAAATTGAGGTGGCTCGGGAATCTGGTTAGGATGCTTCCTGGACGCCTTCCTGGTGAGATTTTCCAGGCACGTCCAACTGGGAGGAGACCTAAAGGAAGACCCAGGACACGCTGGAGGGACTATAATAATAATATTAATAACAGCATTGAACTTATATAGCACTTTGTTAGGACACTCAAAGACGCTGCATGCACTCACACACTGCTGATGATGGTAAACTACTGAGTAGCCACAGCCACCCTGGGGTGGTCTGACAGAGGCGAGGCTGCATTGTTGCGCAATCGGCCCCTCTGACCACTACCAACAGAGGCTATTCGGGTTAAGTGTCTTGCCCAAGGAAACAACAACGACAACAGACCGAGCGGGACGCGAACCCACGACCTTCCGATTGTGGGGCATCCACTTAACTCCTATGCCACTTAACTCCTATGTCACTATGTCTCTCAGCTGGCCAAGGAACGTCTTGGGATTATCCCGGAGGAGCTGGCCCAAGTGGCTGGGGAGAGGGAAGTCTGGGCCTCTCTGCTTAGCCTGCTGCCCCCGTTACCCAACTCCGGATAAGCGGATAAGCGAATGGACGGATGGACGGATGGGATAAAAGGAGTATGGAATAGTTCACTAGTGACATGTTTTTCTTTAATACATTTTCTGTTTGTTTTCCAAAGATCTCACTCCACTCGTTAAAGGGAGTACTCTACCATGCCCTCATGTGAAATCAGTGGATGTAAAAAATCCTCCATCAATTCCCAATGAAGGCCCCTGCTTGCAACAGTGAGACATTATGTGAAATATATTTTGTAAAAAAAAGTGCACCACAAAACAAAATATGACAGAAATGTAGGATTTACCTTTGAAGTGACAATTTGGTATTCCTGTAAAATAAAGTTTTGAATTTTACAGGTCTGCCTTGGCTACCACTACTCATCCTACAACAACACAAAACAGGTAACTCCAAATTTAAGGTCACCTCATGTTTTTGGTTATGAAAAGAAGCCATCTGCCACATGTCTCAGCCTACTTAGTATTTGCTTCCACCAAGTGTTTTTCCCAATTTTGGCCGACACCTCAGATGATTGATTCCACTGGATATCTTTTTAATGATGTCTTGCCTCTTGTGTTGGGAAAATAATGTGTCTTATTACTAAGAAACACATGGTATGCAAATAAGAAAAAAAGTGCTGAATACCATTCTGGAAAATGTGAAGCGAAGAATGCAAAATGTTTTAATGTAAATTATGACCATTACGATAAGCTTCAACAATGGCTATTGTATATCTAAAAACGGTATGTGAGTAGGTTTGAAATGGTAACTGTGGTGAGGTCGAGCATGAAATGCATAAAGTGCAACTGGGATCTATTTTGTAAACTATTTTTTTATCTGTTGCAGGACCTCATCCAACATTTTATCAACCATTTCATCCACTATCTCATTCACCAAATTGTCCACATCATCCACCACAACTTCCACAAGATCATCCACATCACCCACATCATCCACTACATCACCGACAACTTCCACAAGATCACCCACATCATCCACCACATCATCCACATCATCCACCACATCACCGACAATTTCCACAAGATCATCCACCACATCACCCACATCATCCACCACATCACCCACAACATCATCCACCACATCACCATTCACCACATCACCGACAACGTCCACAAGATCATCCACATCACCCACAACATCATCCACCACATCACCAACAACTTCCACAAGATCATCCACATCACCCACAACATCATCCACCACATCACCAACAACTTCCACAAGATCATCCACCACATCACCCACATCATCCACCACATCACCAACTACTTCCACAAGATCATCCACATCAGTGTTAGGAAAGTTCATTTTAAAAACAAACTAGTTCAAAGTTCTCTTTTTCCTATATACACTGCACAAAAAAATACAGGGAACACAAAAATAAGACTTCCTAGATCTGAATGAATGAAATATTCTTCTTAAATACTTTGTTTTTTACTTAGTTGAATGTTCCGACAACAAAATCACACAAAAATGATCAATGGAAATCAGATTAATCAACCCATGGAGGTCTGGATTTGGAGTCATTCTCAAAGCTAAAGTGTAAAAACACACTACAGGCTCATCTAACTTTGATGTAATGTCCAAATGTCCAAAATTAATAAAAAAAAATATTTTAATATGTATTTAATGGTAATGATTTATTTTGTATATTGCAATGGGTGTTTGTTTTCAAGAATGTAATATTCAGATTATTTTTCTCGTTCATTGGGTAATTTTTTTTACTTGTTTTGTGCGAAGCTGAAGTTGGTTCCCTTTTTTAGTTTCCAACTCAGAAAGGTCAATTCCCCTACTTCTTCCACCCCCAGTATCTTTAATCTGCTGTAATTATAAAATGTAAAATGTATCAATGCGGACTTGTGCGAAGTGCGGATAAAGGGTGCAAAAGGGGCGTGGTCGCCTTCCGCACTTGAGAATCGGGACACCCTACACGCTCGCACCCCTGGCCGGGAATGCGCAATCAAAGGGCGCAAGTGTGAGTATTGGAATTAGCCTTTCGCCGGCCCCGCCCCCAGAACGGCTATTGTCCAATCACACATCATAGCAACCGTTACTATCCGACAACTACAAACAAAATGATGAAGCTAAGCCTAATTTATACTACTAAGCATTAGCCTCGATAGTAGTCGTGTCCCCTTTGTTTCCCCTTCAGAACCTCCTCATCGAGCTCAACCAGCAACAGCCAAGTATGAGTGCTCCCTCCGCCCGCGGCTGGGCAGAGGTCCGCCTCCCAGACTATTCAATACCCTTTTAGATAAGACACACCGTGCTGGCAAATCAGCATAATATTACCTCAACCGTGTGTCTTATAAACGCACATTAAGCCTATTGGCGCAACAGCGGGTGGTGTCATGATCACGTGATGAATTAATGCCGAGCTCCGGCCGGGAACTATATTGAAAATGAAAGTAAACACGGGCATAAAAAGTTACATTTTATAAACAGACTCAGCTGAGGTGATAAACTGAAGTGATGCAGAGCGGCGGGAGCTTTTCTCCGTTAGCGCTGCCTGCAGCTCAGATCATCTGACAGCTGACATCTGCCAGCTCACAGGGACACCGCATCGCCGCCACCGCTCCTCGGATCCATGCGTCCCCGGACGCCGGACCTTCTCCCAAACTCCCAACTCCTTGTTCCCTGCTACGCTTCGCTCAGCGGAGCCGATACTAATGTATCCCTCCATTGCATACTGTAACCCTTTTGCCTCGATCTGGATGATACTGAGGAATTGCTCCAAAGAATGTCGCTGACACGCATCTGTCTACTTCTTTCCATTGCGGAAATCTGCGGAGCTGCAGTATTTGACCCACTTATTGTCGGACTTGGTAACAGTAACTAAGGGGGGCGGGGCTCGGCGAAAGGCTAATTGGGCCTCACATTTAAACTAGAAATTTGCCCCCGAAGTAGCTGCTGCCGGCTCCTGGTCACATCTGTTTGAAAATACCGCACTGTATTCTGGGAAATTTTTGACAAAGAGAAGGCAACAAGGCACCTCACATGTATACTTGGTCAGTTAGCTAAACGGCAGACAAACGGAGGACAGATGCCTCGGTAGCACATGAACATTGGAACTGATTGGACCACGCCTTGGCGGTTCCTGATGACCGGGGCGGAACCAAGGCATCAAGGCGAAGTTCCTTGGCATTGAGAAACACCCTTGGTGACCTCAAGGGCTCACATATGATTTTCTCTGGAACCAGGAAGTATGGAGGCAGGACAGATTGTAAATCACTATGATCTACTTCGGCCTTTTTACAAAGAAAGAAACTGACAATCCCCCAGTCGGATGAGAAGGAAATCTGTTTCAATGTAATCCTTCCAACATGACAGACATCAGACTGTGTTGTGATTATTTCATTGTAAAATTCTGACTTACAAATTTCTTCCATCATCCTGCTCAATAAATCCTTCAAGTAAAATTTGAGTCACTTGGATTTTGTTCCACTTATAGGTACATTTGCACTTTGCTACATTTGAGACATATTTATTTTTTTCACATGATCATTTTTCATTTTGTTTAAAATATTTCTGAAGAAAAAACTCTAAAGATGCTTTTGTACAGCTTACAGGAGGGAAAGTGAACCAGTGGCATTCCCTTTAGAAATGGCCGATTTGAGTTTTGCTCAGTATCATTGGGTACCACAAGTCAGCTAATATTTACATGGTCTAGTTTGGATTGAGAAATTTTAATATTGATGAGTCACAATGAACAGGGACAAAAGTTCAGCTGAAAACATTTATTCAGATCATCAGAACAGGAAGTAGATTCAGACCCACAAGTGAAAAATCCACTCAACATTCAACACATCTTCAGACAGCTGAGAGGTTCAGTGATATTTGAAATTTTTAGCTCTCCAGGGTGTGCTTGTCAAACAGGTACTCGGCCATCTTGTTTGTGTTGGAATCCATCTTGGTCAGGTTGGTGATGTGATCACCAAGCTTCTTGATGGTTTCCACCTGCTCGTCCAGGTAGTGGCTTTCCAGGAAGTCACACATCTGCAGATAAAATGAAATTAGCTTTAAAAAGCCAGAAACTGTGTTAAAACATCAAATTCTAGGTTAAACACATCAAGTCAAACTTACATGAGGGTCTTTGTGATCAGAGGCCAGCTTGTGCAGATCCAGCAGAGCCTGGTTGACGTTCTTCTCCAGCTTCAAAGCACACTGCATGGCCTCAAGGCCACTTCCCCACTCATCACGCTCTGGTTTCTTCAACAACAATAAAAGATTATGTTCCCTAACTCAACATGCAAGAACAGGAGTTTAACATCAGAAAGTAGCAGAGACCGGATCGGATGTGTCTGGGCTCACCTTTACATCCTGGAGGATGATGCGTCCTCCCCTCTTGTTCTGAAAGGACATCAGCTTCTCAGCGTGCTCCCTCTCCTCGCTGCTGTTCTCCTTGAAGAAATGAGCAAAACCTGGAAGGGCCACATCATCACGGGAGAAGTAGAAGGCCTGTTGGGGAGGGGAGACCAGAGAAAAGCTCTTAGGAGGACAATTTACCATCACTGTCAGGATTAAACTCCAATAGTGAGAGCTGAGCAGACATTCTGATAACAAAGTCCTCTGCTGCCACCAACAGGAACGTTGCAGCAGCTGCAGACATGAAAACTGGTCTGCAAAGACAATATTGTATCTGTGACCTTGTTACTTCCACTGAGTCAGCAAGTGTTGAGCATAAAACAACCATTTACTCTGCTAAAGCGTTGCACTTTACATTTTCTATACATCCATGTAGATTCTTAACTCCCAAAGAGACAAATGTTCCTGTGATGTTTTTAAATGGTCTTGATCAGGATTTCTAGAGGCTTTCTGAAGGTCTGCCAGAGGTTTTCCCTGGACATCAGCTACTTCCTCACTCAACGTATAAATGCATGTGAGAGGAAAACTGTCAGAAATAATAAAGGACATGACTTCAGTGTCCGACGCAACGGCAGGAGTTTGTAACTAATGTTTGGGAAGATTCACCAGTAGGAAGTGATCCTTATCCAGGCTGAGTTATTTACATGTTAGTAACTAAAACAGGTTAACATCGTTGTACCATCGTTGTATCTGCTTTCTGAGCAACTAAAACAGCTCCAGTGAGCCGTCATGATGCGTAGATGTAGGTTCTTACCATGGAGGTGTAGGTGTAAGAGGCAGACAGCTCCAGGTTCACCATCTTGTTGATGGCGGCCTCACAGTCGCGGTGGTAGTTCTGACGCACCTGAGACTCCATTTCTGCTGGTGGTTTTTAGGCTTTTTCTTCAGAAAAATGGTAGAAAATAAAGCTGAGTGTCTGCTTTAGCAGCAGGTCGGCTGAAAACACAAGACGACGACGTTCCGTTCAAACACTGTTGAAGCAAGAACTCCTAGAGGCTCTGATCTCCGGTGTGAGACGGTAGCGAAGGGCTTCCTGTATTTATACACCACAGCAGGTATCCTCACAGGTGCAACGTTTGCAACATTTCAGCCAATCAGTGAGAGAGGATCTGATCAGAGAGTAAAATCTGTAACAAAAGCTGATGAAGTGATTAAATTTACATGATGCTCAACTCAGTTCGTGGAAATTAGTGTTAAAATCTTCTCAGGACTGTAACGTGACCTGCTGACAGTCAGACACTCAGCATGACAACAGATTTATAGCATCTCACAAAGGGAAAAACTCACATATGTTTAATGAAATTTCATTTCTAGCCTAAATCTGAGGGTGTTTCTGATATTTTACTGACTTAAATTATGCTAATTGTGTATAAACTGTAAACATTTACAATATGTGTGTTTTTTTAATTCAGCCTGCACCATTTCTTCTTGCAGCTAAAAAATAATAGCTGGATGCGGATCTTTTTTTTCCTCTAGTTTTTCCAGACGCTGCATGCGAATCGTCGTAAAGTTAAAGAAATTACACGAGCCAGACAGGAAGTGGGATGCTTTTTAGCTAGGTGCATCTGGTATATTTCAAAATAAATAGTTCACAGTTTATGATAGTTCACGTAATTTTTACAGGTATGTTTTTAAACATGTTATGTCAAATTTCTAATCATTGGTGCTCTTGTGGGAGCAGATATCTGCAGATGTTCAGCTCACAAACCACAGTAGGTGTGAATGGCAGGTGGACTTGTGTTTCAGCTACATGAATGAAGGCTAAACGTTACTTCTTTCACCTCCTGACTGAGCTTTCAGGATGACGTCTGACTTCATTTATGCTGCTATAGCAGCAGAATGCTGAGTCACAACAATGACACAGCACCATCTGATGTTTCTGTATAACACATGAACCATGTGACATGATTCAGCAAAAACTAAACACTGGCGTGTTTTCTTAAGTGCTGAATCACTCTGTGAATGTGAAATCTGACTCAGCTGTTTCATGTTTTGATCTGTTATAGCAACATTTTATCTTTGGGCCCACAAAACATCAACATCTGAAACCCAGAAGGTCATTGGTTGGACAAACTAAACCTCTGGTTTGATACAAACAGAAAGGTATTTAATATTATGACATGTTCGTGATGAACTTCATCAATTTCTAAACAAATCACAAAAAATTCTGTTCCTGTTTCCCAAAGGTGAGGCTGGGACCCCACTGTGGGCCACCAACAACTACACGGGGGTCTTGGGATGATTTATGGAAATCAAAATAAATGAATGAAAAATAAATAAAAGTGAAAAACAACTGCTGAAGCTATATTTCTTGCATAAGTGTTATAAAATTCATCTAAATAAGTGACCATGAGCTGCAGCTGTTTTCTTTATTCCTTGAACTATTTAGCTTTTTAGCTGAAACATGTGTCTCAGGCTATGCCGCAAATCTTTGTTGACAGAAATTTAATATTTATTATGCACATTTTTACAGCATTGGAAAACATTAAGAACGTTTATCCTCCTACAGAAACCATATTAAAACAAAAAAATATATCCTCCCATCCATTTTCATACATTTGTGAAGTAGCTCCAGGGAGCCACTAGGGAGCCCTAGTGGCTCCCTGGAGCTGGACTGCTCATAGGAACACTCTGGAGACTGTTTTTGTTCATCTAGCGCCGGTTGCCGACCCCTGGGCTAGATGAACAAAAACGGACTCCAGAGTGTTCCTATGAGCAGTCCAGCAGGATGAATATATTGCAGTATCATCCAGGCACTAACTGAAGTTCCTAATGTCTTCCAGTATAGCTGCATTGTACATTCCAAATGCCATAACTGTGTATTGCAAGAAATGGTCTGGTGTCACAAATGCTGCAATATCAAAGATTCTGAATGTCAGAGGAACCTGCCAGTACCCTTTCAGCATTTCTAATTTTGTTACATGGATCTGGAGCAGTGCTGATTCTAGAAAAATCAGTGAGAGAAACACATGAGAAGAGAAACTGGTTACCAGCTTTTGCTCTTGGTTGAGGACCCACACAGTCAACGAGGACATGTTCAAAAGGCTCACCAACTGCAGCACGTTTCAGGCCCCACACATAAAATGGGTCATACTCTGGATCTGGTGTTTTCTCTAGGACTAAACATCAACCATTTACATGTTGAAGAGTTTCATGTGAGTGACCACAGCTGCGTTCTCTTTAATGTCCAGTCTATCATTGGTCCTGTCCCTCACAAACTGAAATCAGAAAGACGCATTATTAATCAGTCAGCAGTGGATGGATTTTCTGCATTATTTGAGAATAAAATCAGAAATATCAGGGCAAGTTTTTCACCCCCATCCTCTTCCCATTGTCCCAGCCAGCCACCTCCCTCCCAATCATGGTCCTTCTTTACTCCTGTAAATTTCCAGGACATCTGTCTCATTCAGAAAAACATGAAACCAACTTCCTGCCCTGTTGATTTTCTCCCAACCACTTTGCTTCTTAAGGTCTTTGACCAAATTGGCCCATGCATTGTGGATTTTATTAATCTATCTCTCCAATCTGGCTCTGTACCTTCTGTTTTCAAACATGCTGTTGTTGAACCGATCCTGAAAAAAACCAGTTTGGACTCCTCTCAGCCTAATAATTACAGACCCATTTCTAAATTGCCCTTTATCTCTAAAATCCTCCATCCTTGTGGAATGGTCTTCCTCTGACTGTTAGGCTGGCGCCTTCCCTTCAGATTTTTAAGTCCCGTCTGAAGGCCCATTATTATGTCCAGGCATTTTCTCCATTGGGGTCTTGATTTTATTGTTGTTGGGTTTTTTTTTCTATCTGTTTTATGCTGTTTTACTATGTTTTTACTTTTTTATTCTATTTTCATTTTTTATTTTTATTGTCTTTTATGCAATAGCTTTTAGTGTGGTGTCCAGCACCTTGGGCTTCTCCTAAAGGTTGTGGAAGGTGCTCTATAAATTAATAAATGAAATGAAATGAAAATCTTAGAAAAAGTTGTGGCCGATCAACTGATTACTTTTCTGGAAATTCACAACAACTTTGATGAATTCCAATCTGGTTTTCATAAAAATCATTCAACAGAAACAGCTTTGCTTAAAGTTTCCAGTGACATCATGATGGCTGCAGACAACGGGGAATTTACAGTCTTAGTATTGTTGGATCTTTCTGCAGCTTTTGACACTGTTGATCACAGCACCTTAATTAACAGACTTCATGACTCGTTGGGAATCTGGAACTGTTCTAGACTGGTTCAGATCGTACCTTTCTAACAGAAGTTTCAGTGTCTGTATAAACCAAATCATGTCAGATTCCACAAACCTGTTCTGTGGGGTACCCCAAGGCTCTGTTTTAGGTCCACTCCTGTTTTTATTATATATACACCCTCTTGGACAGATAATTGATGCTTTTCACGATGTCTCTTATCACCTATATGCACATGACATTCAGCTGTACTGCTCCTTTAAGGAATCTGAGCTCCATAAACTGGCTGAACTACTAGAGTGCATATCAGCGATCATTAGCTGACTAGAAGATAACTTCCTTCACTTAAACTCTGAAAAGACTGAATGTCTGATCATTGCCCCTGAGAGCCTCTGATTAGTCAATGAGAAATTTGGGTGTTTTTGACCAATCAATGTCTCTTGAAGGTCACTCAAAAACGCTGGTCAGAAACTGTTTTTATCACTTGAGAAATATCTCTAAACTGCGAAGGTTGGTGTCAAAAAATGAGCTTGAAATGGTTATCCATGCCTTTATCTCCTCCCGTCTAGATTACTGTAACACACTTTTCACATGTTTTAACGAAAAAGCCCTTGAGCGCCTTCAGTTGGTCCAGAACTCTGCAGCGAGGCTCCTAACTGGAGCAAACAGAAGAGCTCACATCACTCCTATTCTGATGTCTCTGCACTGGTTACCCATTAACTTTAGAATTCAATTTAGGATCCTTACTATAACATACAGGGCTCTACATGGTCAAGCTCCTCCTTATGTTACTGAACTGTTAAAGCCTTATGCTCCAACCCGAGCCCTCAGGTCCACAAACCAGAACCTCCTAGAAGTTCCAAAGACCAGATATAAAAGTCGAGGTGATCGCTCTTTCCAGGCTGTTGCACCCCGACTTTGGAATGAACTTCCTTTATCCTTACGTGTTACTGACAGTCTGGTCACCTTTAGAAAGCAGCTGAAGACCCTTTTGTTTAAAACTGCTTTTACTTAAATCTTTTATGTTTTATTCGTTTTTTCTTACTTGTATTTATAATAATCTTTCATTTATTTTATCATTTTTATAATTTTATGACTTTCTGTTTTCTGATTTTTAATGATTTTATGATATTCTGTTGTTTTGTTTTAAGATAATGTTATGATGACTTTATCTTTTGTTTTGTTGATCTTTGTGAAGCACTTTGTGATTCTTTTTCTGTGATAAGTGCTATACAAATAAAATTTACTTACTTTCTTAATCGAGTTATGAGTGTTTTTGTTTAAGTTGTTCACTCACCTTCCATCTGCTACCATTGAGAACGGAACGTAAGCTGTCCGAGGTAAGATGGCCGCCATGTAGGGACGCTGTCGACTCCCAGTTAAGGCATCTAGTGATATATATGATATCTATGGGTGGTACCATCTGGTTGGGTTTACCCAGGCAGGATTTGACAAACTTTGTATGTCCTACAGAATCTGGCAACATCTTTCTTCAGACCTGGCCAAAAGAAATGATGAAAAATGCGGTCATACATTGTGGTGACTCCTAAATGACATGACCATGGGTGGTTTTGTGTCAGCTGTAGTATTTCTTCACAATAGCCCTTAGGAATCACTATTTGGCAGACCACCCAAAATCTTCATCACTGCTCTCTGGTTTTAAGTCAGGTCTTAAAACCCATTTTCTCTGAATTTACCCATCCTCAAGATAAACATTTGAGCCTTATTAACCCTCAGTCACATCATGTACACACTCAAAAGCATTTAGTGAGAGTCATCATTTTCTCAGCTTGGTTCAAGCACTCATGTGATAGGGAGAGCCTCAGCCATTGGCGCCGGGGCCTCCTTGATGGACACCAATTTTGAAGGGGTGTTACACCCCTGAAAACAGGTGAAAAAGAATCACGAGAGTGATTTTGGGCTGCTTCTCTTATGCAGTCGTTTAACGCAGTGAAGAATGAACATCAATATTTTCCATGCTGCTTAAGTACATATTGTGGAAAGAGCTAATTATTAAACCAAAATAATACAATAAAACCAGTAGCGTTTCCAGCACCTATCGCTAGCTAAACGGCTATCACGTAGCACACGGCTGAAACACCTGACTACTCATAAAACTAACATAAAATACTTCTTTGAATCACAAAACATAAACGGTATGTCCATATAAACGTCTTAGAAACATAACATTTTCATCACATTACCTCAAAACAGGAGAGAAAGAATCACGAGAGTGATTTTGGGCTGCTTCTCTCACGCAGTAGTTCAATGCAATGAGGAGCGCGCGAGTCTCCCCCTAGTGGAAGACGGAGCCACTACCAGTCGATCTCAGAAAAGGCTTACTAGTTGATTACTGATTCACAATTAACAATTCTTTTGACTAAAATGGACCAAACATGAATATAACACAAAATATTAGCTTTTTAACAATATTCTTAATGTATTTACATTTGTTTTCCTAGTTTATGTGAACTACTATGAATTAATATTCACCTTATCCCATTTTACTGTTAGTCGTGTATCTTCAACCTCACTGTACTCTTCACATGAAATCATCTTATGAATAAACAGTCACTCAGTGTCTTTGCGGCTGCAGAGAGAGGTATCAAACCAGTTTTTCAACCCATCACAGGGGCAGCTGTGGACAGCCTATTCTCTGTCAAAGCAGATCCAAGATCAGATATTCATTCAAGTTCACTTTATCCAGCTTAACATATATGTATCAGGTTCTAGTTAAACAAAATAAAAAGTGTAAAACTTCAAACATTTTTATTAATCAGCTTTTGTTGTAGTTCAGAGAATTGCAATTTCTCTATTTCTGCCCTCAGCTGCAAAATGAGCTCCTCTCACCCTGCAAGAAAAGACATTCAGTTATGAAGGATGAATCTTTTTCTTATTTTTTTACATGAATATGTTCATCTTTCCTTAGTCACTTATTCTCTTATCTCTCCTCCACCTGGCCACGCTCACTGTGCCTCAGTCTTGGTTTTCCAAACCATTTATCAATTATAAATGACATGTTAAACAGCTTCTTTTTATTTGTTGGGAAGGTATTCCACACAGAAGGGGTCTCACTCCCAGAAGGAACAATAGCAGACATTGAGGACAGCTACAAGTACCTTTGTATCCCACAAGCAAATGGCAACCTCAAGGAGGCCACAAGGAAATGAGCCAAAGCCAAACATGAGTAAGACGTCAGCTCAGTGGCAAGAACAATATTCAGGCAAGAAACAGCTATGCCTTGTCAGTAATCAGATATCCTGCAGGAATAATAAGCTGGCCAAAGGAAGAAATACTGACCACAGATGTTAAGACATGGAAACTCCTAACCATGCATGGATGTCTCAGACCATTGTTTCTCAAATAGGGGTACGCGTACCCCTGGGGGTACGTCAAGGCACTCCAGGGGGTATGTGAGAAAATATACATATATTTAAAAAAATAGCATCCATGCAAAAATTAACACTTGAATCACTGCATATTAGTGATTATAAATATTTCCAATAAATTTAGTTATGGATTATTAACATTTAAAATGTTCAAAATTGTTTTTTTTTTTTTCAAATGTTTGACTCTTGTACGTGTTCCAAAGTTTAATAAATTAGTCATTGATGGCACAGGGCTCTGTTTTAGGTCTTTTATTTTTTTTTTTACAACCAAAAATGTTTTGCGCTGGTTAGGGGGTACTTGGCTGAAAAACTATTTCACGGGGGGTACATCACTGAAAAAAGGCTGAGAACCACTGTCTCAGACAATGGTGAACAGGAGGTGCTGGAAATACCATCATGGGGGGACAAACCCCTTGGCTACAAGACTATGCAAACCTTTTTTTATGTCCTTCAAACACAACTAAAACTACAATCAAATAAGTGACTGGAAATCTCTTGTGTGTGTGTTTTTGCCTATTTTCTGTTTTGTATCAGATTGTACACACATTCTATCCACCCATGATGAAGCTCAGACCCTACAGATGCTAAGCATGTTTCTCACAACTCCCTACACCAGTGAACCTTAAATGGCAGCCCACAGGCCACATCTGGTCCGCCAGACCTTTCAACCTGGCCCCCAAATATTACTGAATCAAGAATAGTGAAAATACATGTTCTACTTTTTTCTATATCAAATTAAACAAACTGGAAACAGCATTTAATATAAAATGACTACAAACTCATAGCTCTCATTCAACAGTTATTTTTTTATTATTTAATCTACAGCAGTTCTTGGATTTTCTGTTTTTGCGCTGTCCACTATAGCGCATAATTGCGGTGTTAAATACCTCAGCACTGGTAAATGGCACATTATGCTTGGAGGGTACCCAGGCGGCCTGCAGCAAGGCACTTGTTGCCCGCTCTTGTTCAGTTGAAGTTCGATTAATAATCCCGCTGCAATGGAAGTATTGGGATTTCAATCAATCAATCAATCAATCTTTAATTATATAACGCATTCTACTGCCTTTTCGGGGAGCCCAATAGCCTGGCAAGCCATCCTATATATGTGAATATATAGTCTGGCCACGAATCATTGACGGCTCTCAGTCGTGAGGCGGGATCTACGGTTGTCTTTCAAAATGTCAGCACGCAATTGGATAGCGCTAGGACCAATCAGAGTAACGAACAACGTGACGTAATCACAGCGATGGAAAAGCGGGACCCACTAATGGCGTCAATGATTTCTGTCGTTTTTTTTGTACAAAAACACGTGAATATCAGGTGTTCTGGGACATTGCACTACTTTGTTTGATAAAAATAAGAAGCCGCTAAGTATGGCCGACAGACTTACGCACGTTGGAGTCTAAATAATCCAATGTTGATGACAAAGCCGTTTCAAAAGAACGTGGCTCCGGCGCTGCCGCCATTTTGCTTGGGTTCGCGGCCGCAGCGCTGACGTCATCGGCTACTCCCGCTCTGTGATTGGCCCACAATATAGAGCGCTGTGATTGGCCCAACCAAAACTATAACGAGTTGTGATTGGATAGACACAGCAGTGGTTTGGGCTGCGAGGGTTCCAATGAAGCGTGCCTAGACCAAACTCTGCAAAGCAAGAATTGGTCTAGTTCACTAGGCTAGGAGCCCAAGGCACTGCACACTAAAAACATGTGAATACACTAAAACACTAAAAACATGTAATACAATAAAAAGAGAGGTAAAAAACATACATACTTAAAAACAACATTAAAGATGCGGTTTTCAGCTTCAACTTTCCATTTAAGGCTCTGTGAGAGTGCCATTTTTCATGTTTGTGATGGAGAGAGGAACCACCTCAAATATGAAGGCTAATAAGTCACATCGCCCCCTTGTGGCTTGGGTTGGGAAATGAAATATGAATACTGACAAATGCTAATTAAAATAAAGACAATAGGGAAAATTAGAAGAAAAAACTACTATGTATAAATAATTTTAGATATAAATATGTGTGTATATATATATATATATATATATATATATATATATATATATATATATATATATATATATATATATATATATATATATATATTTATACACACTGCTCACAAAAATTAAAGGAACACTTTTTTTATTGGGCCTGGCATGAAATCAATTAAACCTGTCTGATAATTTTCTGGTTGATTAAGCAGCTGAGGGCATTGTTAATCACTTTCAGCTGTATTGGTGTTCATGGACTTAACGACAGGTGCACTAAAGTGGCAACAATTACAAAACCCTCAAAACAGGACAGGAGCTAAAAACTGCAAGGCTGAGAGAAGATTATCTCTGCCTGTTCCTAAACAACTTTCCTTATCTGAATCTGGCGCCCTTGCAGCCTTGAGCTGCGAAGATCCACCCCCACAGAAGGAATACAGACAGATGCTGTGAACCCCGCCCTACCCCCCTGCCTTTGGAACTGTGGCGTGGCCTGCCAAGGACACCGTACTGAAGGAGTCAATGTGCTCTGCGTACCCTCTATCTCCCTCCCACCTCTGAACATCAGGAATCGAGAACGCACACTGAGGCTGCGCTCTCTCTCCCTGGAGCGAGGAGGTTCCCAGCCCCGCCCTGCCTACCTCTTGGAGACCCATGTCTGTCTATATATGTTGCCCCCCTCCCCTCTATCTCTCTACCTACCCCCCCTAGTTATCTGGCAGTGTTTTTATTTTTATTTTACTGTATTAATTCTTAATCTAGCTCACTGCCTGTTATATGTCATATGATTCTAGTTTTAGTAACCATTCATTTAGTCAGTCTTAAATGTTAGCTGGTTTTACTAGTTATACTGCCTCAGTTCAGGTCACCCTACACTCTTAGTTTAAACAATCATTTGTGCACTTAGTGACTTCTGGTTGACCTTGATACCCTATCAGTACCACCACTGATCTTAGCTACATTTAGTCTCACTGAAGTTCTGTTTAGTTCTATAATAATAATTTCTTGGTCCTCATTGTCCAAGCGAAGCTCTGCTAGTCTAAATGAAGCTCTGTTAGTATTATGTTATGAGTTTCTAGCTTTAGTTGTCCATTGTCTATTGTTTGTATGTTCTGTTTTTTTTGTAATGTCTTATTTGTTTGTAAAGCGCTGTGAGTTGCCTTCGGGTCCCGACCCCCAATTTGGGAACCCCTGCCGTAGAAGGTCCACAACCCATCAGCAGGACCGATACCTGCTCCTTTGTGCAAGGCGGAACAGGCTGAGCACTGCTCGTGCCCTACAGAATGACCTCCAGAGAGCCACTGGTGTGAATGTCTCTACCCAAACAATCAGGAACAGACTTCATGAAGATGGCCTGAGGGCCCGACGTCCTGTAGTGGGCCCTGTGCTCACTGCCCAGCACCGTAGAGCTCGACTGGCATTTGCTCAAGAACACCAGAATTGGCAAGTCCGCCACTGGCGCCCTGTACTTTTTACAGACGAGAGCAGGTTCACCCTGAGCACCTGTGATAGACGTGAAAGAGTCTGGAGAAAACAAGGAGAACGTTATGCTGCCTGCAACGTCGTTCAACATGACAGGTTTGGTGGTGGGTCAGTGATGGTCTGGGGAGGCATATCCATGGAGGGACGCACAGACCTCTACTGACTTGGAAATGGTGCTCTGACTGCCATAATGTATCCAGATGAAATCATGGAACCCTTTGTCAGACCCTACACTGATGCAGTAGGTCCTGGTTTTCTCCTAATGCACGACAATGCCCGGCCATATGTTTTGGTCCATTAGGCGGCGACAAGTTGCTCCTCAGACTGTACAAGAGCTCAGGGATGCCCTCACACAGATCTGGGAGGAAATGTCACAAGACACCATCCGTTGTCTCATTAGGAGCATGCCCCGACGTTGTCAAGCATGCACACAAGCTCGTGGGGGCCACACAAGATACTGAAAAGCATTTTGAGTTGCAGAAATGAAGTTTTTGAAATAATGGACTAGCCTGCCACATCTTCATTTCACTCTGATTTTAGGGTGTCTACATGATTGAGCCCTCTGTAGGCTGAAAACTTTTATTTCTATTAAAAGACATCCATTTGTTCCTAAGACATTGCCCTGTCGTTATTTGTATAGATGTCCAACTTCATATTGAGATCTGATGTATCTAATGTGTTTCTTTAAAGTGTTCCTTTAATTTTTGTGAGCAGTGTATCTATATATATATAGCTCAGGAGGTAGAGCGGGTTGTCCAGTAATCGGAAGGTTGCAGGTTCGATCCCGGCTCCCCCATAGAATGCTGCTGTTGTGTCCTTGGGCAAGACACTTAACCCGCCTTGCCTGCTGGTGGTGGTCAGAGGGACCAGTGACGCCAGTGTACGGCAGGCCTCGCCTCTGTCAGTGTGCCCCAGGGCAGCTGTGGCTACATTGTAGCTCATCACCACCAGCCTGTGAATGGGTGGATGACTGATTGTGTTGTGAAGCGCCTTGGGGGGTTGTGGAACCCTAAGAATTCAATTCAAATCAGTTTATTTATATAGCGCCAAATCACAACAAGAGTCGTCTCAAGGCACTTCACAAAGTAAACATTCCAATACAGTTCAGTTCATTCCTATATAAGGAACCCAGCAGATTGTATCAAGACACTGACTAGTGTCAGTGTCTTGATACAATCCTCACACTAAGCAAGCATGTAGCGAAAGTGGGAAGGAAAACTCCCTTTCAACAGGAAGAAACCTCCAGAAGATCCTGGCTCAGTATGAGCAGCCATCCGCTACGACTCACTGGAGATTGAGAAGACAGAGCAGCCCCCCCCACCCCCCCACCCCACCCCCACACACACACACACCATATATATCAAGTAGTGTTTCTATGGCTCCCCACTCGTCTAAACCTGGGCTAACATCAGAATTTAACCATAAGCCCTATCAAATAGAAAAGTTTTGAGCCTAGTCTTAAAAGTAGACAAGGTGTCTGCCTCACGGACTAAAGCTGGGAGCTGGTTCCACAGGAGAGGAGCCTGATCGCTAAAAGATCTGCCTCCCATCCTACTTTTAGATATTCTAGGAACCACCAGTAAACCTGCAGTCTGAGAGCGAAGTGCTCTGTTAGGAACATATGGAACAATCAGATCACTGATGTATTATGGAGCTTGTTTATTAAGAGGTTAAGAGCTTACTAAGAAGGCGCTATACAAATACAGGCCATTTACCATATATGTATATATATATATATAAAAGTATATATTACTTATTTATGTTTTTATTACCTGCTATGGACCTACTTGTGTCTTTAAAAAAGTTATTGATTGATTGATATATACATATATAGTAGGGATGCAACGGCACGCGGTAAAACCGTTCGGTCCTCCCTGCACGGGACAATCTACCCTCGTGTACCGCGGGACTTCGGTTTTGTCATTATTTTCGCGCTGGATGTTTTATTTCATGCTGTACACGGCACCAGGGTGCGTTTGTCTGTCCAGGCAGATGAATTTCATTCCGTGTGCCCGCCCTAGTCTCGTCTGAAGCTGCTCACAGCAGACCTCCTCTAGCCTAGTGAACTAGACCAATTCTTGCTTTGCAGAGTTTGGTCTAGGCACGCTTCATTGGAACCCTCGCAGCCCAAACCACTGCTGTGTCTATCCAATCACAACTCGCTATAGTTTTGGTTGGGCCAATCACAGCGCTCTATATTGTGGACCAATCACAGAGCGGGAGTAGCCGATGACGTCAGTGCTGCGGCCGCGAACCCAAGCAATATGGCGGCAGCGCCGGAGCCACGTTCTTTTGAAACGGCTTTGTCATCAACATTGGATTATTTAGACTCCAACGTGCGTAAGTCTGTCTGATATACTTAGCGGCTTCTTATTTTTATCAAACAAAGTAGTGCAATGTCCCAGTACACCTGATATTCACATGTTTTTATACAAAAACGACAGAAATCATTGACGCCATTAGTGGGTCCCGCTTTTCCATCGCTCTGATTCCGTCACGTTGTTCGTTACTCTGATTGGTCCTAGCGCTATCCAATTGCGTGCTGACATTTTGAAAGACAACCGTAGATCCCGCCTCACGACTGAGAGCCGTCAATGGTTCGTGGCCAGACTATATATTCACATATATAGGATGGCTTGCCAGGCTAGACCCCCTCCCTCCCCGCGAGAAAATATCCAGTCACAGGTTTGACCCGCCCCACTGAGCTGAAAGTTTGAGTAAAACAAGCACTACAGAGAGAAACTTAGCCACGGCGACATGCGACGCGCCGTCTTCAAACAAACCTTCCGTCTGGGAACATTTCTGGTTTGCAGTTGAATATAAAGACGAGGAGAGAAAACGGTGAACTCAGAGGCTCACTTTATTTGACGCCACAACCACAACCCCTCACACAACACACTCCCGAGTCCGCGAGTTGGGACCTTCCTCGGACATCCTACAATTCCAAATTACGCGTCCCTCCCGGTCCCGCTTCGGTCGCCCTAGCCTCTCACTGACACCACATTGAAAAGGCGTTTTAAAAGTGACATTTCTGTTGGTCTCTGAACATATTATTACACACTGGACTACAAGTAATACATCTGAAAAGTTATATTATTGCGTGAATAAAATAAAGTTAGGAAATTTCAGTTTTTCTTAAGCTTTTCTACACTTCAAAGTGGACCGAAACCGGACCGAAACCGTGACCCAAAAACCGAGGTACGGACCGAACCGTGGGGAAAGTGGACCGTTGCATCCCTAATAAATATATATGTATATATATGTAAATATATGTATAATATACATTATATTTAAAATGTATTTTAGAATTTTTATTTATTTTAGAAGAGCATCTGGCCCTCACGGTGTCTGCTGGAAAAAAATCTGGCCCTTGAACAAATCTATTTGAGGACCCCTAGGCCCTCGCCCTAACTGTAAAGCTTGGTTTATGCTTGACGCATGTACCTTCCGCGTGGCAATGAGACGCACGGATGGCACGCGCGTCGGACTTTGCAGCGTTTATAGTTCCTTCCTTCTGCGGCTTGTCTCCGCTGTGAGCCAATATTCTCCCAGAGTGCGGGGCGGCATGTAGGCTATACAGCATGCATTAAAACACTACACCATAGTAGAAGTAGAAATGACTGATGTTTTACACTTTTTTACTGCTTCCTTGTCTTTTCCGAGTGTGACAGCAATTTTACTCCACAAATTATTAACATTATCTTGATCACGGTGATCTTTATGAGCCGAATCATAGAGATGTTTGTATTTACGAACGTCCGCCACTATGAGCTCTTGCAGTCCACCATGTTTTTCTGCGCTGGACCGTCCGCGTAGTCACAAAATTTCCTAGGTGCGCGGTGCGGAAACTTTGGGCCGTGCGGAGGACACGCGGAGGGGCGTGGTTGCTAAAATGACGTAATTTTGCCGCGCGGAGCCTTGCGGACCTCGCGGACGCGTCAAGCATAAACCAACCTTAAGAGCGACAGATGTGGCAGATCATCAAAGACATATATATATGCATGAAAAACTCAGAGTGACCCATTAGACTCAGAAGTAATCATTAAAAAATGTTTTTTCCAGTGAATCACACCTTTAAGATGATGAGTTACAATCAGGGTAGAGCCTAAATTCATTTCAATTCAGTTCAAGTTAGCGTCAATTCACATTTTACACTTCATTTCATTTCTGTCACAATTCCAACCCCTCCTCCTTAACCCGGGCTTGGGACCGGCAGAAGTGACCAAAAAAGGACACTCTGGCAAAGTTA
>SSNS01000039.1:1427694-1497686 GCA_006937985.1 Aphyosemion australe
GATCATCCTCAGAGCTACATCGTCATCTTGGCGACGTCACTTCCTTAAACGGAGAAGGAAGTGACGTCGCCAAGATGACGAAGAAGGAAGTGACGTCGCCAAGATGACGATGTAGCTCTGAGGATGATCGCAGCTGCGATCGAAACGTCAGCGAAATAAGAAGGTAAAAAACAACTCCTGTTTGTGTAAAAAGAAAGAAAAAAGGTGATAACATTATTTTAAGTCTGAAATTGATATGGATTGATCACAAGTTGCTACATGTATTGATTATTTGAAAACTATTTACAGATCAGCCTCAGAATTGAGATTCAGTGTTTTGATCACAATAGTAAAGGAACTATTACAGAACAAAGTTTTCAATAAACTCAGAACACGAATATTTAAGTGCATGAATGAATACAACTGAACTCATGCAGTAGGAAATATGAACTACTAGAATAAGACACAACTTTTTAGTTTTAATTTTTTTTAAATTTTATGATCAAAGTATTTTTTTCTAAAGTTCTTGGCATTTTTTCCCACACAAAGTTAAACAAAACAATGTTGATTAAGATGTGTGTCTGTGTGAGAGAGGGAGAGAGAGGTTTTTCTACTGACCAAATAGTCCTGTGCTGTATTTCAAGAGAGAGAGAGAGAGAGAGAGAGAGAGAGAGAGAGAGAGAGAGAGAGAGAGAGAGAGAGAGAGAGAGAGAAACACGATCGGAGCAAAGGACAGTGACCAACGCGATACGAGCCGTTTTCAGCTCTGTCTTGTCAAATGCACCGCTACGAAACAAGTAACTTTAAATGTTACACAAACTGAAAAAAGGCGAGCTGAAAAAGGGAGTACTGATTACTGAACTGTGGAAGCCCATTCCTGCCACTCAGATTAAAAATAAATTATCTCATAATTATGACTTAGTATCTCATAATTATGACTTAGTATCTCATTATTATGAGATACTAAGTCATAATAATGACTTAGCTATCTCATTATTATGACTTAGTATCGCATAATTATGACTTAGCTACCTCATAATTATGAGATAGCAAAGTCATAATTATGAGATACTATTTCATAAAAATAAGATAGTATCTCATTATTATGAGATACTATCTCATTATTATGACTTAGTATCTCATAATTATGAGATAGCAAAGTCATAATTATGAGATACTAAGTCATAATTATGAGATAATTAGCTATCTCATTATTATGACTTAGCTATCTCATTATTATGACTTAGCTATCTCATAATTATGAAATACTAAGTCATAATTATGAGATTATGAGATAGCAAAGTCATAATTATGAGATACTAAGTCATAATTATGAGATACCATTTCATAAAAATGAGATAGTATCTCATTATTATGAGATAGCAAAGTCATAATTATAAGATACTAAGTCATAATTATGAGATAATTAGCTATGTCATAATTATGACTTAGCTATCTCATTGTAATGAGATAGCTAAGTCATAATTATGATATAATATTTTTTTTTATCTGAGTGACGGGAATGACCTTCCATAGGCTTCCATACTGAAGCAACGTGATGAGAGAGCTGCAAGCACAGAGGTATCAGTCACTGTCGTTGTGTGTGAGCGGAGCAGCACAGCTCCCGGCGCTGCAGAGATGGTTTTGTGTGTAGGGAGGTGTGGGCGCTCTGTGGGATGGGCCAATCACAGAGCTTAAAGACAGTCAGTTACCCAATGAGGATTCTCCTTCCACCCGAACACAGATAATCATGAATTTTACTCGTTTTATGCTCGTACTCGTCAAAAATGCATTATCCGTACGGGATACTCGTCTGAAACGAGTATCCGGCTCATCCCTAAAATAAATAGTGAATTAAATAAATAAATAAATAAATGCTGAGGTAGCATTACACATCAAAATACTAATTTTGATTGTTTGATGACATCATCATTGTGAGACTATAACCTCACAGACATGTGTGCACAAAAACACATATTTTCACACAACAGCAACTAGACTAATCATTTATAAGGGAACCTAGAATGTAAACCAACATTTTCTTGTTGTTGTTGAATAAGACAGCTTGGGTGGTCAACAGTAGCATGCCAAAAAATCAAAGCCGTGTGTGACCTACTTTTTATGTAAATTAGAAAGTTGAAAAAGGCGAGAGAAAACCTCCTGTTCCCTCCATTGTTAACTTTTATTTTAATAACATTTCAGGGGAACAAACCCAGCAGTCATGGTCCAAGAATAACTCTGTGGTTATTTTCTCTAAAGTTACACTAAAAAAAACATTTTCGTGTATTCCACCTCTTAGACTTTAATATTCCTGTTATCTTCATGTTACCATCATATGAATAGTTTTTAATAAAGAAACGATGAAAACAGATCCTCCTATTGAACATTGGACACATCTTCAGCTGAGAGGTTCAGTGATATTTGAAATGTTTAGTTTGATCAACAGATGAAGCAGAAGCTTGTTTAACATAAAATCTGTTGATTATTTTCACTTCTAGGCCTTTTTAGCTCTCCAGGGTGTGCTTGTCAAACAGGTACTCGGCCATCTTGTTGGTGTTGGCATCCATCTTGGTCAGGTTGGTGATGTGATCACCAAGCTTCTTGATGGTTTCCACCTGCTTGTTCAGGTAGTGGCTTTCCAGGAAGTCACACATCTGTAAATGAAATGTAATTAGCTTAAGAAAGCCAGAAACTGTGTTAAAACACCAAACTCTAAGTCAAACTTACATGAGGGTCTTTGCAATCAGAGGCCAGCTTATGCAGATCCAGCAGAGCCTGGTTGACGTCCTTCTCCAGCTTCAAAGCACACTGCATGGCCTCCAGGCCACTTCCCCACTCATCACGCTCTGGTCTCTGCAACAACAATAAAAGATTATGTTCCCCAAGTCAACATGCAAGAACAGGAGTTTAACATCAGAAAGTAGCAGAGACCGGACCGGATGTGTCTGGGCTCACCTTTACATCCTGGAGGATGATGCGTCCTCCCCTCTTGTTCTGAAAGGACATCAGCTTCTCAGCGTGCTCCCTCTCCTCGCTGCTGTTCTCCTTGAAGAAGTGAGCAAAACCTGGAAGGGCCACATCATCACGGGAGAAGTGGAAGGCCTGTTGGGGAGGGGAGACCAGAGAAAAGCTCTTAGGAGGACAATTTACCATCACTGTCAGGATTAAACTCCAATAGTGAGAGCTGAGCAAATAAATGCATGTGAGAGGAAAAGTGTCAGAGATAAAACCGTAACAAAGGACATGACTTCAGTGTCTGAGGCAACGCCAGGAGTTTGTAACTAATGTTTGGGAAGATTCACCAGTAGGAAGTGATCCTTATCCAGGCTGAGTTATTTACATGTTAGTAACTAAAACAGGTTAACATCGTCGTACCAAAATCTGCTTTCTGAGCAACTAAAACAGCTCCAGTGAGCCGTCATGATGCGTAGATGTAGGTTCTTACCATGGAGGTGTAGGTGTAAGAGGCAGACAGCTCCAGGTTCACCATCTTGTTGATGGCGGCCTCACAGTCGCGGTGGTAGTTCTGACGCACCTGAGACTCCATTTCTGCTGGTGGTTTTTAGGCTTTTTCTTCAGAAAAATGGTAGAAAATAAAGCTGAGTGTCTGCTTTAGCAGCAGGTCGGCTGAAAACACAAGACGACGACGTTCCGTTCAAACACTGTTGAAGCAAGAACTCCTAGAGGCTCTGATCTCCGGTGTGAGACGGTAGCGAAGGGCTTCCTGTATTTATACACCACAGCAGGTATCCTCACAGGTGCAACTTCACTCTGTGCATTTCAGCCAATCAGCAAGTGACAAGCTGTAACAAAAGCAGATCATCAGTCATTAAATTTACATGATGCTCCTCACCTCAGTTCTTGGAAATTAGTGTTGAAATGTTTTCAGGACTGTAACGTGACCTGCTGACAGTCGGACACTCAGGATGATAATAGATTATAGCATCTCACAAAGGGAAAAACTCACAGATGTTTAAAGAAATTAAATTTCTAGCCTAAAGTTGAGGGTGTTTCTGATGCTAATTGTGTATAAGCTGTTAAACATTTACATGTGTGTTTTTTAAGTTAGCCCGCACCATTTCTTCTTGCATCTACAAAACAAGAGCTCTACAAAATAACACTATCTGTACAGCTTTGGCATGGATCAAATATCATTGAGTCTAATCAGAGTATTCACACCTGCTATGGTGCAGAGCGGCTCTGGATGCAGACCTTTGGAAAGTTTCTGCATGGAGTCTATTTTCCATGTAGATCGTCATGAAGAAATTACATGAGCCAGACAGGAAGTGGGATGTTTTTAGCAAGGTGCATGTTACGGCTACTGTAAGCTTCCCTGGGCAGCGCCTGCAGGTTGCCACTCTCCTCTCCAGCGCTTTTCCAGCATCTACACTTCAGCACCATGGAGAGAGGCACGCTGATGCACAGCACCAGCTGCATGGCATCTGCAATTAGACAGCTCAAGCCTTTTAAAGGCAGAGCTTTTCAAGCTGTGTGTGTGTGCACGCTACATCTGCAGGAACGTCTTGGTCTTTAGTTGTCATGAACATCTGTTTTTATTGTTGACTACATCAGCTGTTAGATTTACCCTCAAAGTTGTTTATTCAGAACAATCAGCATGACAGTAGCTGGTTCTGAAGGAGGGAGAAGCAGGTGGACTTGTGTTTCAGCTACATGAATGAAGGCTAAACGTTACTTCTTTCACCTCCTGACTGAGCTTTCAGGATGACGACTGACTTCATTTATGCTGCTATAGCAGCAGAATGCTGAGTCACAACAATGACACAGCACCATCTGATGTTTCTGTATAACACATGAACCATGTGACATGACTCAGCAAAAACGTGTTTTCTTAAGTGCTGAATCACTCTGTGAATGTGAAATCTGACTCAGCTGTTTCATGTTTTGATCTGTTATAGCAACATTTTAGCTTTGGGTCCACAAAACATCAACATCAGAAACCCAGAAGGTCATTGGTCGGACAAACTAAACGTCTGGTTTGATACAAACAGAAGGAACTCTTTTTAAAAATATTTTTAATTTTATGACATGTTTGTGATTAATTTCATCAATTTCTAAACAAATCACAGAAAATTCTGTTCCTGTTTTCATCTAGATCAGTGTTTCCCAAAGCTGGGGTCGGGACCCAACTGTGGGCCACCAACAACTACACGGGGGGTCTTGAGATGATTTATGGAAATCAAAATAAATAAAAGTGAAAAACAACTGCTGGAGCTATATTTATAGCATAAATGTTATAAAACTCAACTAAACTGTCATAAATGGATATATGTGACCATGAGCTGAAGCTGTTGTCTTTATGGTCGAACATCTATTAACATGAGTTATGCTGCGTTTGATTTACCTCGGAAGTCGGAACTCTGAACTAGGAATGATGGCACACCCGAGATAACAGCGTTCTAGATACCGTAGTCGAAGAAGTCGGAATTCCAATATGGCGGAGGCCTCAAAAACTGCTGTTTTGGTAGCTCTCAACAAACAAAGACAACTAATAAACAACACTTTTAGTTTGTTCAGCTTTGAGATGCAAGCGCTACATGTATCATTGATTTTTAACGTGCTCTTATATGTGTGTCTTGTAAAATAAATATATATAATATTTCAACCAAAACTTACTCTTGTTGATACGGAGAGCTGCCATCTTGGATCGCGAGGTCGGAGTTCTGAAAACCTTCCAAGTTTCCGACTGGGAGGTCCGACTTTTTGGGGCGTTTTATTTGATTATTCCTACTCGGAAGTCGGGATTTCCGAGTTCCGAGGACAAACGAACGCACCATCAGAGGCTAATGCTGCGTTCACACCGGGCGTCAAACAACGCATACTTCATGCCGTTTTTGACGCCTATATATTTTTGACGTTGACGCAGCTTGCGTTGAAGCAGCTTGCGTTGGCGCACCTTGCTTTGACGGTTGCGTCGGCCCCACGGGGAGGGGAAGGGAGGAAAGAGCGCGTGCGCAGCTCTCTGTTGCCGGATGTTTGTAACAATGGCGGATCGTTAACGTTGAAAAAACACTCACCCGACACGCCAAGTTCTCCAGCAACCTTCCTCCAAGCAAGGTCCTTTTTATTCCGATCTCGGTAGGCGTAGCAGGTCGGGTCATACAGTTCACGCTGGTTACAAACAGCTACGATCAGTTTCTCCTCCATAGCTGAATGAATTCGCCTTCTTCCCTCGCTCTGCTGTGGCGTATCAACTCGTGCTCTGATTGGTTGACGCTTGTAAAGCGACGCAGAAAGTTCAGCTAGCTGAACTTGCTTGACGTTTGCGTTGCAAGCGTTGGGCGCGTCAAAGCTTGATACTTTTCACGCTTTTCAAGCTTTGACGCTTGCGTCAAAGCTTGAAAAGCGTGAAAAGTATCAAGCTTTGACGCGCCCAACGCTCACAAAGCAACGCAGGGATGTTGAAGCAGCTCTGACGCGCCTTACCATAGACTTAACATTGAAACTTGACGCTGGCGACGCAAACGTCAAGCCCAGTGTGAACGCAGCATAAAGCCTTCCCTGGAGCTAGACGCTAGCGCTAGCTCTTACGCTCATGCTGGCTGTCAATCAAATCTAATTATTCATAAATCAAGCATTTAATTACAACTAAACAGAAGAGTTACCAAAAATTCACCCCCCTCAGAGTTGTCATGACTACAAACTAGACCTATTAAACCTAGAAAGGTTTTTGAACCAGGCTGTAATCATGTTTATTTCTGCTGTGAAGTTGGCATTTTTAACAAGGGAGTCAATGAGGATTTGCTTGTTTCTGGTGCCCCTAGTGGATGAGGGTGGAACTGCAATTTTGTCACTTCCTGGTTGGTTTCAGGTCTGGGTCCCTGGGGTTCCCCCTTGGTTAGACCACACCGGAGTGGACAGGCAGGAAGAAAAGAGATGTACAACACAAACAGGGAAACATTCAAATAATCAGGGTTTGATGGGAAAATTTTGACTGTAAAATAAAGTCACAGGGAGCTGGTGTCTAACTCCAGCAAACAGCAGGCGAGAGACTCCGGACACATCTCCAGTCCATCACAGAGACAAGCAACCAATAACACACTCATTGACCCTTAGGGACAATTTAGTGTCTCTAGGTAAAAAGACATGCATGATTTTGGACTGTGGGAGCAAACTGGAGAAAACCCCTGCAAAGGCATGGAGAGAACATGCTAACTCCATAATAAAATGAAGTAAACACGATTTCAACCCATGACCTTCTTGCTTTTTGTGTGCTACATGATGGTGTGGTGGTGGTTATTACTATCATCTCACAGCAAGTGTCCTGAACTTAGAGTCTGAATATTTAAACGATCAGACTAGTGACTATTAAATCAAATTAAACAAGAATACATTTCCCTCATTTGTCCTGTTTAGCTCATAAATGTATTATGTCAATGAAATGTATTCTTTTTAATTTATGTAAATGTTTTTTTCCCTCTCATCACTTTGCTCTGGTCCTGAACAACGGGATAATCATCATGCTGGCTGTAAACTCATGTCAGCAGCTTTTAGAAGTCCTGACCAGAACCAGAGTTATCTCTGCTGGTGCAGATTCAGAAGCTTTTAGTGTTATTTTCAGCTCCATGACAGCTCTAGTTTTGCAAATACAAGAAGAATTTGTGCAGGATGTAAATGTTTTATGGTTTATACACAATTAGCATCAGAAACACCCTCAGATTTAGGCTAGAACTGAAATTTCATTAAACATATGTGAGTTTTTCCCTTTGTGAGATGCTATAAATCTGTTGTCATGCTGAGTGTCTGACTGTCAGCAGGTCACGTTACAGTCCTGAGAAGATTTTAACACTAATTTCCACGAACTGAGTTGAGCATCATGTAAATTTAATCACTTCATCAGCTTTTGTTACAGATTTTACTCTCTGATCAGATCCTCTCTCGCTGATTGGCTGAAATGTTGCAAACGTTGCACCTGTGAGGATACCTGCTGTGGTGTATAAATACAGGAAGCCCTTCGCTACCGTCTCACACCGGAGATCAGAGCCTCTAGGAGTTCTTGCTTCAACAGTGTTTGAACGGAACGTCGTCGTCTTGTGTTTTCAGCCGACCTGCTGCTAAAGCAGACACTCAGCTTTATTTTCTACCATTTTTCTGAAGAAAAAGCCTAAAAACCACCAGCAGAAATGGAGTCTCAGGTGCGTCAGAACTACCACCGCGACTGTGAGGCCGCCATCAACAAGATGGTGAACCTGGAGCTGTCTGCCTCTTACACCTACACCTCCATGGTAAGAACCTACATCTACGCATCATGACGGCTTACTGGAGCTGTTTTAGTTGCTCAGAAAGCAGATTTTGGTACGACGATGTTAACCTGTTTTAGTTACTAACATGTAAATAACTCAGCCTGGATAAGGATCACTTCCTACTGGTGAATCTTCCCAAACATTAGTTACAAACTCCTGCCGTTGCGTTGGACACTGAAGTCATGTCCTTTATTATTTCTGACAGTTTTCCTCTCACATGCATTTATACGTTGAGTGAGGAAGTAGCTGATGTCCAGGGAAAACCTCTGGCAGACCTTCAGAAAGCCTCTAGAAATCCTGATCAAGACCATTTAAAAACATCACAGGAACATTTGTCTCTTTGGGAGTAAAGAATCTACATGGATGTATAGAAAATGTAAAGTGCAACGCTTTAGCAGAGTAAATGGTTGTTTTATGCTCAACACTTGCTGACTTAGTGGAAGTAACAAGGTCACAGATACATTATTGTCTTTGCAGACCAGTTTTCATGTCTGCAGCTGCTGCAACGTTCCTGTTGGTGGCAGCAGAGGACTTTGTTATCAGAATGTCTGCTCAGCTCTCACTATTGGAGTTTAGTCCTGACAGTGATGGTAAATTGTCCTCCTAAGAGCTTTTCTCTGGTCTCCCCTCCCCAACAGGCCTTCTACTTCTCCCGTGATGATGTGGCCCTTCCAGGTTTTGCTCATTTCTTCAAGGAGAACAGCAGCGAGGAGAGGGAGCACGCTGAGAAGCTGATGTCCTTTCAGAACAAGAGGGGAGGACGCATCATCCTCCAGGATGTAAAGGTGAGCCCAGACACATCCGGTCCGGTCTCTGCTACCTTCTGATGTTAAACTCCTGTTCTTGCATGTTGAGTTAGGGAACATAATCTTTTGTTGTTGTTGCAGAAACCAGAGCGTGATGAGTGGGGAAGTGGCCTGGAGGCCATGCAGTCTGCTTTGAAGCTGGAGAAGAACGTCAACCAGGCTCTGCTGGATCTGCACAAGCTGGCCTCTGATCACAAAGACCCTCATGTAAGTTTGACTTGATGTGTTTAACCTAGAATATGATGTTTTAACACAATATCTGGCTTTTTAAAGCTAATTTCATTTTATCTGCAGATGTGTGACTTCCTGGAAAGCCACTACCTGGACGAGCAGGTGGAAACCATCAAGAAGCTTGGTGATCACATCACCAACCTGACCAAGATGGATGCCAACACCAACAAGATGGCCGAGTACCTGTTTGACAAGCACACCCTGGAGAGCTAAAAAGGCCTAGAAGTGAAAATAATCAACAGATTTTATGTTAAACAAGCTTCTGCTTCATCTGTTGATCAAACTAAACATTTCAAATATCACTGAACCTCTCAGCTGAAGATGTGTCCAATGTTCAATAGGAGGATCTTTTTTCATCGTTGTGCGCTGTGTGGCAACAACACACAATATGGCCTGCTATCAGTACGCGACGCACACTTTCATGAGACTATCTGGGTGAAATCTCCTAAATTTAAACACTTTAACGTCTACAGACAGGAGGAGGGTTTATTGAGAAGTTTAAAATCTGTATTGAAGACAAAATTAAAGTTGTTTAAAGCCCGTTTGAGCTCTAGGATGACAAAAATTTGGTCCGATTTGCCGGTGTTGTCTCCACAAACCTGCTGGGGAGTCATTTATTCCTGTTTAACAGAAAGCCCTGGACCCTTCACTCATGAAAAATTAAAGGCTTTCAAACATCTGGAGGTCTACGATTATTTTGTTTTGAGGAAAATTTGGCCGCTCTCTTCTGCATAACAGAAAGCTGTGGTTGAGATTCATCGTGAACAAAATGAGCCTCACAAACTGTCCGTTGCTGCAGGAATCCAGGCTTTCTTCGGAGAATCCGGGTCGCCCGCAATCATCATTTCGCGCTCCTTTATGGAGGAAATTCCAATAAAACGTTTTATCAAGCCTCCCACGGGCCGAACGATCAACCACACAGCAAGAATGATCCATCTGCGTCGCTAAATTCTCCTCCAAACGTGCAAAACAATTGAATATGCCGTTTCTTGCCACCTGATCCCATGAGAAACATTAACGTCAAAAAAGATCCTCCTATTAAAGAGTGAATTCTTTACTTGTAGGCCTGACTCTACTTCCTGTTCTGATCTGAATAAATGTTTTCAGCTGAATTTTTGTCTGTTCATTGTGACTCGTGAATAATACATTTCTAAATCCAGCTGGACCGCTCCATCGTTCCCTCACTTGTGAAACTGAGCTACTTTAACTCCTCCACTTGGGGCAGGAACTCCTCCTGACACAGAGAAGGAATTCTACCCTTTTCCTACTGAAGACCATGGGCCCAGTCCCAATACTCGCGCTGTGCCCTTCTGTGAAGTGCACTTAGAGGAGGTGCGCACTGCGCAGTAAGGTTTCTAGTGCGTAGTACACAAGTGTGCTGAATTGGGACAGGGAGCATTGCCTCATCGACCGTGACGCATGCCGGGATGCTGCTCGCTGTTTGTGCTACTGTTTAAAAAACTTTAACAACTTTCAAACAAACAACATTTACATTCATTGCTGTCCACATTAAGTCTTAGTCTAAAACATTCAGAGCATGAATAAATATCATTAATCGTCTTAAAATGAACTTCTTTTATTGGAAAATACATATTTTCAGAAAAGGCACTTGAGCCATTGCTCCGCCTTCTTCTCAAACTTCCCATGCAGTGATGGATTGTGGGTAATACCCTTGCCTGAAGTCCGTATCGATGCAGACTTGGGTGAAGTGCGGATTAAGGGTGCAACAGGGGCGTGGTCACCTTCCACACTTGAGAATTGGGACACCCTACGCACTCGCACCCCTGGCCAAGAACGTGCAATTGAAGGGCGTAAGGGTGCAAGTGCGAGTATTGGGATTGGGCCATGGTCTCCGATTTAGAGGTGATTATTTTCATCCCGGCTGCAAACCGCTCCAGTGAAAGCTGGAGATCACGGTCCGATGAAGCCAACAGGACCACATCATCTGCAAAAAGCAGAGGCCTGATCCTTAAGCCACCACAACGGATCCAATCAACACCTTGGCTGCACCTAGAAATCCTGTCCATAACACTTATGAACAGAATCAGTGACAAAGGGCAGCCTTGGCGGAGTCCAACTCTCACCGGAAACGAGCCCGACTTACTGCCGGCAATGCGGACCAAGCTCTGACACCGGTCATACATGAACCTGACAGCTCATATCAAAGGGCCTGGTACCCCATAGTCCTGGAGTACCCCCTACATGGCCCCCCAAGGGACACTGTCGAACGCCTTCTCCAAATCCACAAAATAGATTGGTTGGGTGAACTCCCACGCACCCTCCAGGACCCCCTATGGGTACAGAGCTGGTCCACAATACAATCACGCAGAAAAAAAGCCATGAAGCTTAATTAGCTTAATGATAGAAAAGATGCTAATGTCATGACAGTAAAGGGTTAATCTCTTTGCTGTGGTAAAATTTGAAATCACACTATTTTAAAAAGGCGTCACAAGAGAAAACACATCTGGTGGAAAATCAACAAATATTCTACATTAAGTAATTTCTCTGTGACTTTTCAGAGAAGGTTGTCTCGTATGAAAACTCCTTTGAGCCTCATCACTCATCACCACACCGTCTCGATATAGTCTGATTGTCAGTCCTGGTGAATGGCAGCGGCCCTCTGGCTCACTCAGATATTGAAAGTTGTGATTTCGTTTTGGAGCAGCGATGCTGGTTGTCACAACAGAGGCTGTAAGCCCCCTATGGTGTGAGCTGCAGCATTAACGAGCATATCGGTGGCGGACACAGCAGCGCTGCTATAGAAACCTGAGCAGAGACAAGTCGTGATAGCAGCCATGTGTTTGTGTTACATAATGCACAGCCGTCAAGACAGTTGCATTAATCCTCCAGTATGTGCGTACTACATGAACTCTGTGGACGGAAAGAGTAGCAGGGTGTGAGCACTCTGGTGGCAAGAGGAGAGGCCTGACCTGCTGCTGGTGCTAAACAGGAAACAGGGTACAGTATAGCTGGTTTGATGGCTTCAGCTGTTAGCGGTGGTATTTTGATTGAAAATAAAACGATCATAAAAATTAAAAAGTGGACTGTAAAAACAGGGAGTGAGAAAAAACAGGAGAAAACAAAACACATGAAAAGCTTTAAGGAAAAAGTCCAGTGATATAAATGAGTCTGCTGCAGGACTTCAGTTTTATTGGAGTTCAACTTAAAGTTTCCCGCTTTCAGGAATTATGTATGATTTTTTAGAAATCCGTAAAAGTGATTGTCTTATCATGTAGTGTGATATAATGTATGCAATATGTTGGGTTTTTTTTGCTAAGCCCGCCCCCTGCCCCGTAAACTCCGTGCAATAGGAAACTGACCGCCGACCAGAACTAACCAATAGCGTTAGACTACCACTTACGTGTTTCAAATTTAAGGAAGTACCTCGGCTGATGCAGAGTTGCTGAACTTTTCACGGACAAGTAAGTCTTTAAAATATAAATATATGAAAACACAACATGACATGAGAATAATATTTGTAAAACAATGTGTTTTAGCTCTGTTTGTCGGCTACAGAAGCACATTATAAGCACATCATAATATATAAGTGAGTGTCATCAGTATAACAATGAAAGCTGATGTTAAATTTCTAAAGATGGACGCTAGAGGGAGCTAGTAGATTATAAACATTCATGTTTTTAAGGCCAGGCTCAAGACTCACCTTTATAGTATAGCTTCATGCAGAATTGTATCTATTTGTTTAACTGTCTTTCATATATTTACATGTGTTTTATTATTTAGTCTTTTACTTAAATAACACCGCCACACGAATACAGTTCTTTGTCAATATCAAGTCCAGTCCTTTTATATACAAGTTGACGACCTTTAACTTTAATAGAAGTGCAGGTGTGAACCAAGGTGCAGTGTGCTGGAAGGTGACTGGTCTGGTTTTAAGTGGTGCTACTGAATTTAAAATCTCAAGGTTATTGTTGTAGAAGGCAACCAGGTCAGGTGGAGAGAGACATTGTAGGGTAGCCATAAAACCAAGATATACAAGTTAAAGATATACTTGTAAAAATAACATGGACTATCATACACTGTGAATGGATTTTGTTGTCATTATTAATAACTGAACCACTTCCTGTCTGGCTCATGTAATTTCTTTAATGGACAGGGCTGTGCATCTGGGTCCACAACACACTGGAGCCGGTGTGAATGCTCTGACTGGACTATGAGAAAGAGTCCAAACTGCATTCAATCTGCATTATAGTGAACGAGGCTTAAGTGATTAACTGGTGCATTAATCAACAAATATTGGATCCAGCTGGAGGAAGCTCTGAATGCCTCTGAGTCTCCTGAAGGAGGCTCTGATTAGGCTTGATGAGGAACAGCTGTGTAACCTGCTCAAAGAACTCATTTAAACCTCACCTGTGAGGGTTGCTGCTTCACTAGGTGTCAGCAACAATGGGACTTGGTTTGGTTTTCCTGAGCTGTGTGTTGGCAACTTGTCTTGCAACAGGTTTGTTTTACTTCTGAAGTGTTTGTTAGTTTTATATAGAGAAAAGAAACCTGTGTTTTAAACACTGTGCTGTTTCATTTGATTAGCAAATGGTCATGGGGGCTTACTGAGTTTCTGTTCTGTTCACAGGCTTCTCTTTGCAAAATGCTGAAAGCAAGCAGAAACTGAGCGTGGTGCTGGAGAATGATGAGGGTAAGTGACTCAGTGGTTGGAACGGTTTAGGAACTGAACTGCCTGATTCTAAACAGACTTCTGTTGATCTCAGGCATGTCTCCTAACCTTGCTTCAGTGAAAAATGCACCTCAAATCCAGTCAATGGAGTCCATGTTGGATGTTCAAGGTAAGCAGATTTCAGAAGCACTTGGTTAGTTTTAGATGTTACTCAAGGATGTTCTTTCCTTTCAGAACTGGAGACCAACGAAGTGGAAAATGAGGCGTTATTTGGAAAACTTGCAAGTTCAGAAAGGAAAGGTGACGGGACCTATTTGACAGACGCTGCAAGGTATGAGGAGGGCAGCGGCGCCAACCGGACGACGGCCGTGTCCGGCGACGAGGGCAGCGGCGCCAACCGGACGACGGCCGTGTCCGGCGACGAGGGCAGCGGCGCCAACCGGACGACGGCCGTGTCCGGCGACGAGGGCAGCGGCGCCAACCGGACGACGGCCGTGTCCGGCGACGAGGGCAGCGGCGCCAACCGGACGACGGCCGTGTCCGGCGACGAGGGCAGCGGCGCCAACCGGACGACGGCCGTGTCCGGCGACGAGGGCAGCGGCGCCAACCGGACGACGGCCGTGTCCGGCGACGAGGGCAGCGGCGCCAACCGGACGACGGCCGTGTCCGGCGACGAGGGCAGCGGCGCCAACCGGACGACGGCCGTGTCCGGCGACGAGGGCAGCGGCGCCAACCGGACGACGGCCGTGTCCGGCGACGAGGGCAGCGGCGCCAACCGGACGACGGCCGTGTCCGGCGACGAGGGCAGCGGCGCCAACCGGACGACGGCCGTGTCCGGCGACGAGGGCAGCGGCGCCAACCGGACGACGGCCGTGTCCAACTGTTGATTCTTCTCTAACCTCATCTGTCTAAATTCCTTAATTTCAGCTTTTGACTAAATGTCTTTAATGCCAGTTTTAAGTCTTGCGTTTGGTCTGGTTTCCTCCCTAAGCTGCTGAGGGGACCTAAATACCATGAATTAAAAAAAATTAAATTCCAAACTTCTCCCATAAATTTTATTTCAGATTTAAAGAAGCTGAGGACTTTGTGCATGGTGTGTAACAAAGTTTAATTCAATTACAATTTGATGCAGATATTGGAATCCCCTAATTTGTGATTAAACTCAACACTTATGTAAATGTGGTGTCCTGCTTGCAGAAACCTTACGTTTAAAAGGCCAGTGTTTAACTAATATGGGCAAGTTTGAGATTGTAAATGTCACAAAGGATCCTTTGATTGCAATCAAACAAGTTCATGCATTTAACTTGTCTCAGAGTGGAGGTCCCAACCTGCAGAAAAATACACAAGAGTCCCAGTAATTCATGAATCATTGATGCCACTTAATACCAGCATACCCATCAATTGAAACTGGAATTGTGGAATTCAGACCAAACCTGATGGGAAGGGAAGGAGGGGTAAAGGTGTTTAATTCCACGTGAGTGACAACTGAGGAAAAGGAATGAAGAGTTCATGTGCTGAGAAGTATTAACAGTGTTGTATATTAGCCGAGGGAGGGGGGCACACAGGGACGGTGGGGGAGAGGGTTGGAATACCTCGTAGCTGGTTCATGCGTGTTCGCCAGAATAACAGACGAGGGAGGGGGTTGGCACCAGAGTGGGAAAAGAGAAGAGCTCAGTGCGCGTCTCCTGGGGAGATGCACACAGCCAATATCGGAGTTTCCAGTAAACATCGATGAGCGTCTTCTATAAAGCTGCTGAACTACAACCACAGAGCAGAAGCTTCTAATTCAACTCAGCAGCAGCCAAATTCAGGAGGTTCTGATTAGATGATGAAAAGAACCGACACCAACTGAACAAAGATCATCCAACTGAACCAAAAATGACAGTAAGTAATTAACATGTTTCATGTCATGTGGTTTGAGACCACCTCTAACTCTGTTACTTTTACTTCTAAAGACTTTTTATAACCTTTTACACTCTTGATTAGTACTTCTTCAGTTTTGTGATGTTTCTAAGTTTTCTTTGGAATATCCTCAGCCCAGTTCTTCTACCTGGCCATGATGGTCAGCATAGTGTGCTGGAAATTAGGAAATTGCAACATGTCAGGTGTAAAACCAACGTTCTAAAGCAGATGCACTAAAAAACAGATTATTTAAGAAATAACTAGAAGGTCCTGATTCAAATGAGAGATGTTGGTGCCAAAATACGTATTCATGTTCAAAATTGTGACATATTAGGAGGTTCTTATAGATTTAATCAAAAACAGAACAAATCACCTAAAGATCCTGTTTAAAACTGATGCATCCTGTGAGTTTGGAAGCTGTTTTAACACCTGAATGACTATTTTTTTTTCTAAATTGTTACAAACGAACATTCAAGAAAGTTTTAATCTTTGACATAACAATAGAATTAAAGCAGGATATTTTTTTTTTACTGTGAATGCATTCTTGTATTTTCCTAACACTTTTACTCATTTACATACATGCAATGTTTGCTAAATTGCACAAAGACACATTAGAAACCAGCTGCTGAGAGGACTTTCAGCTTTACGTGTCAAATAATTTCCCCAGACCTCAAACTTGTTACGATATCAGCTCAATTAGAGCTGCTATTGCAACCCTGTAGCACTTGCTGCTTTATGCCAAAGGCCATAAATTAACAGTTAATCAGGTCAGCTCGTGTGCTCCTGGTGCAGCTTTTAGGTGACTCGGCACTAAGCAGAAGTGCTGAATCCTTTAACCAAACTGTGACCTGATTAAAACCAACAATTCCCTCAACAGAATATCTCTTTCATGCCGTTATGTGTGGAATGAAAGGCAGCTGCAGGGCGTTAACAGGCCTGCAGATAAAAATCAGCTGAGATTTGCTTTCAGGAGGACTCTAAGCTTCATTTCTAGTACTGCACCATATATGCATGAAGCTTGTGACTTCCTCTATGCTTTTATTTTGAAATGTGAAATTGTGAATGCCAAGAATGTCAAGAATCCCAGAATAATCTGGTTCTAGTCATATTTGTGCATAGCAGCTCACCTTTGCTGCACATGAGGCCAGTATTTGACACTTTAGCTCATTATTGTTTCTGAAATAATTAGTTATTTTTTCTTGTTGGTGACAAAAGCCTCATTAATCATTCCTGTGGTAATGCAACATGTGGGAAGGTCACAAGTACACATATGTAATCCAGCTCTGATCGTTTTATCTTTTGTGTTAGGCTGCGTGCTTCAGCTGTTCACACCTGTCATGTTTACTGGAGCATGTGTTGGGCGGCGGTCAACATCAAAGGAAATCATCACAAAAGAGGGATGATGATGGAAACGCTGCGTAAACGACAGCACAAATGTTCTGATTGTTCCGAGACACGTCAGGGATTTGTTCGTCAGTAATGTTCATCAGAAATGATGGTTTTTACTCTTTTAATGACGTAACCTTTACATCAGCTACTTCTCCTTTTACTCAAAATGTCACAATATGGCAGAGCCAATTGGACAAACTTAAATGGAAGCAATTGTCCTATTTTGCACATATAATGTTTACAGTTTAAATAATAGGAGATATGCGAACATTCCTGATTAGTAAAGATCAGACCAGATTAGAAGAAGTGATGATCAAACACAATTTATAACATTATCTACCAAATCTCACAAGCTTTATCCTTCGCTAAAATGCCCTAAAGCAGGAAAACCCGTGAACGTATTCGAGACTTGATGTCCTCCACGTCTCCTCCTGTTTCATGTGCAGCTGCAGGAACACACTTCATTCTTTCTCATTATCTGTCACCACATTCTGGCGAAGCTCTTATTTCTCTTGATGCTACAGAATCAAATCCCGAGCCCGACGCCGGTGTTGACACCGAATCTGGATTTGTGTGTCTGTTTTGCGTGTGTCCAGGCCGCAGCAGCTCAGGAACTTGACGAGCTATGCTTCCTGTCAGCGCAGTCCTTGCCCAGTTTGAAGGTATCCAAACATTTCCAGGTGCTAAAGCTTCTGGGACAGGGCTCCTACGGAAAGGTCATGCTGGCTGTGCACAGGAAAAGAGGTCAGTGCAACATTAGTGTTTTTTGCTGTAATGTAGAAGCTAAACGTGGGGGGTCGGCTCTGTGGTGGGGATGTGGAGTTAGATCTCTGGTTTTACGTGTGTTGCTTTAACCGTTTGTGCTTCTGTTGCTCTAATGAAATGCTTTGATGGGATTTCTGGAGTCGAGTTGCAGCAACTGCAGTTAAACTGTGAAACAAAGTCCCTCCTAAGGGAGATTATATTTGCTAACTGTGTCAGTGATGGATGAAACCTACAGCCCAGTGTTGATGACAGGTTTTAAATAGTTCACCATTCAGTGCTTTCACTGTTCCCACCAGGAACTCCCATGGCTCTGAAGTTCTTCCCAAGACAGTCCACTTCCCTCACCTCTTTCCTGCGTGAATACAACCTCTCCCTCTCCTACTGCACCCACCCTTCTCTGACACGGGCTCTCGGCATCTTCTTCTCCACGCCGTCCTACTATGTTTTTGCCCAGCAGGCGTGTCTCTACGGCGATCTCTACAGTGTCGTTGTGTCAGAGGTCAGTCGGGCATGTGGGTTGTTTATGTCCAGCATTTAAATCCCAATGATCTGCAGCAAAAAAATATTAAATAAATGGTTTTATTGCACAAAATCCTTCATAAAAATGCATCATCGGTGCAGTTAACCAGGTAAATTTGATGCTTCACCTGGCTTTTCGTGCATTTAATCACCTTTCTCTGTGGTCACAGCTGATCCAGACTCACAGACCCATCTCTTCTGCCAGTAAAAACTTGAGAATGTGCTTGATAACAGCCTCCAGCAGACCTATTTCTGTGTTTGTGCCTCTGCCAGAAACACAATAGAGCTGTGATAAGCATAAGAGCACCCTGCATGAGGAGAACATGCAGTAAAGTAGGGATTTCCATGAGCACCACAAAGCGTTCTGGTGACGCAGGTTTGATGGTCTCTGAGCCAGAAGTGATTCCAAGTCCTGTTGAATAAGAGTTGTCCTACCGACCTAAAATGTTGACCTTCTTTAGTCGCTTTAGTTTCATTATTTTAATGTGTTCATATGAAAATTAGTTTTATTTTGGTAGGATTTTAGAAGATCAAATACAAGCTCAGTTGATCCTGATTCACCCCGTTAAAAGGCCAAGTTCACTGTCACTTGTTATTTTTGAAATCAGATCCGTCGCTCTGAGTTCAACATGCAGGCTGAATGTGAAAATAGTCTTCTACCCCCATTTCCTGCATTAGCCGCCAGTAGAAAATAGACGGTGAAACGCTCTGATTAGAAAAGACAGTCAGATCTACGTCACACTGCATAATTAACGTTCTTGGACTCACCCATCTTGACTCACGACGGGGAAGGCTGTTGTTGGTTTAGCGTCCAGGAAACAGCAGAGCACGTAGAAGCTAACCGTTAGCATTAGCAACTCCACCACATGGCAGAACTCCTTCAGGCTTGTGTTATTTGTGGAGATAAAATATCAATGTTGCAGAAATAACGAAGTCAGTGGTAGAGTCACGTTGCTGTTAGCCAATCAGAAGCGAGATATCCAAATATCAGGAAGTAAGACCATTTCCTGTCGTGTTCTGCTCACCTCTGCTCTGGCTAACGTCTATTTCCTGAAACAGGAGCGCCAGAGCTTTTTCCCCACACAGATCTACTCACAAGACATTAATTTATACCAGACACCACTGACGTGTTTAAAAAACGAGTAAACTTTAACTGCTGGTCCTTCTGACTGTTCCAGGTTGGGGTGGATGAAGACTGCGTCCAGAGGGTGATGTCCCAGGTGAGCGGTGCCGTCACACACCTCCACTCTCTGGGTTTCGTCCACCGTGACATCAAACCCGAGAACATCTTCCTGTGCGACAGCGCCTGCCGCTGGGTAAAACTGGGTGACTTCGGCCTGGCTCGGGCCGTCGGCACCACGGTTAGAGCGGTGTGGTACGAGTCGCCTTTCTGCACCCCGGAGGTGGAAGCTGTTAAAGCAGCTGAGAAGGAGATGGAGAGGAGGTTTAATGAGGGGATAGAGGAGGAGGTGGAGGACATCTGGGTGACGGTTCAGACCTGCATTGACAGCTGGGCTCTCGGTGTGCTGGTCTACTGCCTGCTGACCGGCTGCTTCCCCTGGGAGGAGAGCACTCACGATGACCCCGACTACTGTAAATACAAGAGGTGGTTTGACATTGAGGCTGAAAAGGACAAAACCAGAAGTGTGAAGTGGAGGGACGAGGAGGACATCGATCATTACTCCATCATGGAGCAGAACCAAAAGGAAAATCCTCCTCCGTCACAGTTCGGGGGCCTCAGCCCGCTGGTGATGACTCTCTTAAAGGAGCTGCTGCATCCTGAGCCCCGACACAGAGGAAGTCCTGAGGAGATCCTGAGCTACCTGGGAGGGCCGTGGCTCATGAAGACGGCAAAGGAGGAGTGGAGGAGAGCGGAGGAGGCAGAGAAGGAGGCCAGGACAATCAGAGAAACGGGAGGAGTAGAAAAAGAGCTGCTCAGGGAAGGAAGAGGAGAGCGATGAAGTTCGGTCTCTATTACACTTTTGTTGACAAGGTGCTGCTTTTTACACATTTGTAAATATCTCAGATCAGAGTACCACTTCTATTGCCTTTATACTGTATATTGTTTCGTGTGTGTGTGTGTGTGTGTGTGTGTTTGGATATTTTAGGTATGAGATTTAATATCTAAACAGCAGCTTTTTAAATCCAGTGCACAAGCAGTGAATTATCAACTATTAAACCGTTATTCTTCAGATTTTCTCACCATTTTCAGCTCACATTTCCTCCAACAGCTTTAAAAAAAATCCACGCAGAATTGACATTGATCAAAATTTGCAAAGAAACTACGACATTTCCCAAAATGATTGAAGACAGAGGAGGTTCTAGATCAGTGATTCCCAGTCTGGGGTCCATGACTCCCCAAGGGGGTCCCCCACAATTTTATCTGTGCTGAGATTGTGAGCTTACCAAGATTATATTTGTAAAAAATGCATTTATAAAATCCAAATTACACACACACTAGGATAATAGAAGTGTTATATACCTCCGTATGTATGTATAAGGTTTGTAGAAATCACTTTTAATGCGTGTATGTGGGTATGAGTTGGGATTAGGGGGTCCTCAAAGAAAAAAGGTAGGGAACCACTGTTCTAGATTAACATGGGGGGGGGGGGGGGGGGGGGGGGGGGGGGCTGTCAAAGAGGCACATTTGTAGGAAAACACTAAAAACATTACCTTTACGGATTTCAAATTTTAGTGAATAATTATAACAATATGATGATGGTGATTACCGTTGCTTACTATGTTGATCATTCTGTAAAAATATGTTACCTGAGTGTTTTATCTCAGTGGCGTGAAAATATTAGTCTAAGCTTCTCTTTTCAACACTTTTCAACTTCATACACATCTCACATTAGGATAAATTATCACAAAAATCAGTATTTATTAATACTTTGGCTCCGCCCTCAGCAGGGCACCCACAAGGGGGCCAAGCTTTCTGTCAGGGTGGCACCGGGCCACCCTTGACCCCTCCTAGAACCGCCCCTGACTGTGAACACACAGCCTTTTGCTGCTTTTGCTTCAGGATTTGTTGTTTAAACTTGTTGCACAGTGACTGTTTATATTTCTGTCTCAAATAGTCCCTTCAGCAGGTAACAAGGTGAATGTATTTATTTTCTTAACTTAGATGATTACAAATTAAGTCTGAAATTATTTTTGGGGTTATTAAGATTTGGGGCTGCAGCTACGCTGCACCCCCCGGACATTTTGTTTCTATTTTCATTTTAAGCTCACGTGTGTACTTTGAATGTTAACTCACAACCTGGATTTTGTAGGTTCTGTTCGTTTCTACACATAATAAAATGAACTATTTCAAAGGGTTTCAGTGAGAGATTTGTGTTTATTGACAGCAGCAACATCTTGGATGCTGCTGCAGAGCAGACAGACATGCAAACAATGCTTCTTGATATTATCACCAGGAGGATCTCCTTCCATGCCTGCCGCTGCAAACCTCTGACCTGTGAGAAAGAGACACGATTCTCACATCTAAGCCTGCAGGTGTCCATAAAAGTTGATGGAAACATTTTATTTGACACCTAGAGTCATCCTTTGATGCCGCTGCCAATGCAAAGCACTTGTCACATCATGAAATTAATAAAATTCTCTCTCTGCACTGCAATTCTGGCGATAATTTCAATTCAGCACTTTGCAGCGTACACAACATCCCAGTTTGGAGAGTGTCCCTGTTAGTAGCAACTGCTAATGTGCAGTAGGAACGTGCCAGCAGGGCCTCTGCTAACCTCCCTACTAAGGGTCACTCTCCAGATGGATTTATAAATAGATCCCAGGCCCATCTATTCACACAGTGTGCACATCATCACCTCCCTCTGACTATCTGGAACCCACAGGCCTCTAAATGCAGAAGTCAGGCTGCTTTTGGCGTCCAGAGCCCAATCTGGTGGAACACTCTTATCAGCTTGTCCATTTATGCCCTCGACTCGCTTTTCTTTTTATCTCAGCGCTTTGCGCTGATTATCTTTTGTCCCCACCCCCTTTACAGCTCGTCTTTTCTGTCATCTTTCCATCAGATCTCCTTCAGACCCTGAACCTTGTTTAGATGGCACCAACGTATAGCGATTCCGGACCAGAACCGTTAACTCTCATCCTGATCCAAAATAATGCAAAAAAAAAAACAACTCCTTGAATTTATTATTTTAGACTTGCATATATGAATTGTCTGGGTGTTCAAAAATGTTCTCTTAGAGGCTTCCAGCTGCCAGAGTTCTGATGAGATTTGAGAAGAGAGATCATATTTCTCTAACTTTAGCATCACTACATTAGAAAGATCCAGAGTTAAAATCAAAATTTCACCTTTAACCTATAAAGCTCTAAAGGATGAAACTTCATCTTCTAATAAAGATCTCACTGATCCAGATGTTCCCAACAGAGCACTTTGATGTAAGGCTGCTGGCTTGATTCCTAGAGTTTCTAAAAGTGGAACAGGAAGCAGATCTTTCAGTTTTTATTCTGGAGAAAAACAGCCAACATTTAAGGTTTAAACGGGAGATATTATGAAAAAATTTTTGCATCATTTTGCGCTGCCACATGGCTCTCTACTGCCTCTATAAACACTCCAGATGTGAAAAACAGTCCATTCATTTTCTGTCATTGATTGATTTTAGTAATTATGTATCTAAAAGAAGCCATTTTTAAAATGTTTCCATTTGTGACATCACAAATGGAGAAATGTTTTTAACACCTTAGGCAATTACTTTCAGATTGGTTTCAGTGGTTCTTGAGCCATAAACTTCAGCAACTTCACATTGGGCAGCATTCTGAAGCCCTCTGCTAACCAGAAACAGTTTTGTAGTTCTGGAACACTAGTGGAAGGTTGTTACCTGCTTTACAACAATAGCTGTCCCAGTAGCAAATAAAGGCAAGCAGATAGCTTCAATAAAAACACAAGAAGAAAAGAAAATAATTTGTATTTTTTGTTAGCATGATGGCAGAGCCTGGAAGTAAAAGAGGAATGTCTTTGGAGGCAAACAGAGATAAAACCAGAGTGAACATTGGCACAGCCTACATTCATTTGAGGGAGCTAAAGGAGGCTACAAAATCACGGACTGATGGTGACCTGGCTTTGTTGCTACTGGACTTGTAAGTAATAATAATTTTTTGTCCAGCAGTGTGGATCTTTTTACTTCGAGGCTTATTTAGTATCATTTGGGTCATGTTAGCATTAGCTCGTTGTTAGCGTTAGCTTCTGCAGGCTGCGGCAGGGTTGTAATTTCGCTTTCAACCAGTGGGAGGGAGAAGTGGGAAACTTATTTAGTGTTGCTTTGAGACTGGTGATAGCAAGCTAGCTAGCAAGCTAACACACACATAGTCGGAAATATAGACAGGAATACGTAGACTCCCCATTGGGTGCTGGAGAGCGCAACAGCTTTGCCGCCATATTGGATGGGTCTCCTCACTGTCCAAAGTCAATGCAGAGTGAGCAACTATGCCCGTTTTTGTGCAGCCTACAGTTGCAACAACAGGCGTACTATTGAAAACAGATGACGTGGGATTACTATTGACTTTTTAAGCCTACCTGATGGGATTTTATATTTTTATTTATTTTCATTTATTTTGTTTGCCAATGGTGGCAGAGGAGTTAAGTGGTCGCCTTGCAATCAGGTCGCAGGTTCGCGACCCGCTCAGTCTGTCGCTGTCGTTGTGTCCTTGGGCAAGACACTTAACCCACCTTGCCTGCTGGTGGTGGTCGGAGGGACTGGTGGCGCCAGTGTACGGCAGGCCTCGCCTCTGTCAGCGTCTACGTATCTATGTCTGTGGTCGCAAATGGGGTTTAAAAAGTATGGTGGAACTCATTGTGTGGTACATTTTGGGTGGCTGTGGCTGAACAGGAAGAGTGGTTGTCCTATGATCCGAAGGTCCCAGCAGGCCACGTGCCAAAGCATCCCTGAGCAAGATGCTAAACCCCAAAATCGCACCCTGGGCGCGATACAAATTGCTTCCCACTGCTCCTTACCAATGTAACAATGGGTCAAATGCAGAGAAAAAAATTCCTCAAGGGGATCAGAAAACATATATGATAAAAAAAGACAAGTTTTGACTAAATATTGGGTCATAATTGTTCATCCAGTCATTTGGATCATAAATTAAATATTTAAGTCTTTTAGCCACCAGAGGAATGGATTTGCCTTATTTTTCTAGGCAAAAGAGGAACGAGGCACATGTGATACTCAGGTAGGACATTACATGCACCACAGACTGACGAATGAAAACACATGTCACAGCTAGACCACAGGGACAGCGGAGAGCCAGCCCTGAAGATGCTGATCGAGGTGCAAATCTGCTGGAACTTGAAATGGACAGAGAGCCGAGAGGACGGCTACACATGCTGGCACCAACTGAAATCCAGTGTTTGGCCAGTGAAGCTCACTTTACTCCTGTGTGTGTGCTTCCAAGTGAATATAAATGACACAGTATCTGATCTGGACACCCAAGTATATTGCATTCACACGTATAATGTCAGCAAGACTGATTTCATGCTCAAAGTATTATGTTTTAATGCAAAAGTTCACACTTTGTGAGGGTCTGGATTGTGTTATCAGCTTTAAAGCATTTACTGATGTTAAATTGTACCAATAAAAGCAAAACTTTATTAAGTTTTCAAAAGCTCCTGATCGCTTAAGACTGTCAACGCAGAGAAATACAGCTTGAAGACTGTATCGAATTGTGCGGGGCCAGATATCGAATAACGAAGTCACCTGTCGTGGGAACGACATCTCAAAACTGATCCAGATATCAGAGCCAGATGGATGGCTCAGAGTCGAGCAAAAAAAAGAAATCATGGCGTCAAATGTGCGAAATGCATCTTCTGTACACGGCTGAAACACCTGATCCTGAGAACCAAAGGCACAGGTCGTCACAGAACACAGAGCCGTGTTTTCAGAGCTACATGTGGAGACTTTCTGTTCTGCTGGTTTTGGTGCAACATAAAGTCAGAGGTGAGCGGACAGAAGTGGACTGGAGGAGTGAGGGAGGTGAAATCGAGGTTGGTGTATATAGATCTGGCATGTGTCCTGCAATGCCGTCCACCTAATAAACAAGTCAAGAGATTATCATCTGTTTACAATCTGGCATGCCTATTTGAACCATTTTAGCTTCCTAGCTAGCGCACCACCTGACACCTCCACCCGTCTCCCACTTTACCTCCACTGCTTGTTTTTCTCCTCACGTGGATGTTTCCAAAGGATCAATCACATCTCTTGGCTTCTTTCCTCATCTCCTTTTGCTTACTATGCCCTCATCTGTCAAGCTGTCATCAGCCTCGCCCGGTCGACCTTGTTAGAGACACCCTGCTGGCTCTCCCTGGAGCCCACGTAACCCCAATATGTCAAGAGGATGATGAGTATGTCCCTCTTGAGCCCAGCAGCTCCACCAGGAGAGCCGGTAGTGTTGTCTTCATGGGTATGTGTGGTAACATTTATATTAGTTGAGTCCAAAGATCAAGTTTCACTCCTGTAGCTGCTATAACCGTCCCCATGAAAGGCACAAAGGATCTCACAGACAAAGGGTCAAAAATATACGACCTTTAGTGTCAGCTGCATCTTTCCACGATGAGGAAAAGTGGATGAATTTTTAAAATTCCTGCAGACGATCTAGGGTTTAGTTTTCCAAGTGAATTGTGGGACACTGATTTGGACACTCAGACCACGGCGTTCCAAAAACGCCCGAGATGTTGACAGAGAAATTTATCGCGGCTTATCGTGGATCCGATACCACCTTAAGATTTATGTTAGGAATGGTGTCATTTCCACTGGAGCACAATTTGAATAACAAGATCCCAAAACCCACCAAGAAAAAAGTATTTGAAAATTTTTGGTTTTAATTGGTTTTGTGTCTTTGTATGAACACTAAAACTTTTCATCATCACCATTCAAAATCTGAGCAAACAGCTAAATCATTATCTCTTATAACTATTAAGTTACAGGTACAGACAAGCCTAGAAAATACTTCATTGCTTATGAATTTTTTTCTTTGAGCATTGCTCCCCCTGCTGTTTGCATTGAGGATCACATTAGTTTGGAGTCAAATGTTTAGTTTATTAACTACATTTTTGGCACCAAATTGAATATTAAGGTTACAAAATTAGTTTCCAAACTAAATATTCAGCTTTGATCTATTTATTTAGTTTGGAGTCAAATGTTTAGTTTTTGAACTAAATATTTAGCACAAAATTGACTATTAAAGTTACAAAATTAGTTTCAAAACTAAATATTTAGCTACAAATTAAACATTTATTTTTCAAACTAAATATTTAGTTCCCAGCTAAATATTTAGTTTGGAAAATGAAAGTTTAGTCTGAACTAAATCTGACTTTGAATGTTTCCTATCTGCACCTTCTGCACTTCGCTTAAAATTTTTAAATCTAATTTTGTTGGTGTGTTTTACATTTGATTTCACAAGTTACTGTTTTATGTTGTCACATTGATTTTAAAATGTACTATTTTATGTTTTCACAGTTTTTTCTTTCACCTGAACAGTACATTTAACTGCCTCTGTGTATGTTATGTACTATATAAAGCTGTCTTGCCTAAATATTTAGTTTCCAAACTAAATATTTAGTTTGTAAAATAATTATTTAATTCCAATTTTAAATAATTAGTTTGCAAAATAATTAATTATTTGAAAACTGTGACATTTATAAATGTATGAATAAAAATGAACTCCCATTTTTATCTCTAGGCTAAATAACACAAAACATTGCTGTTAAATTCTGACAAACAACACCCCATATATGTAAGCATCAATTTACAAATGTTCTATAAAAGCAAAATGAGAATTTTCTTGTTGATTATCAAAGTTAACCCGACTGTAGCAAGAAATCGATCAGAAACATGAATCTGTGATGAGAAGGAGGAGGAGGAAGAGGGAGAAGAAGAGGAGGGTGCAGGAGGTGGAGGGAGGGGAAAGAAGAAAAGACAAAAGATTCACAAAAACCAAAGCGGTTGTGGACGACAGCAAAAGTTGTGAGTACAAGTTCATTATTTTTCACATTTTTTTCCACACTCTGTTAGAAAACGCACACAGGAACATTAACAGATGGAGGATAACTCAGAGACTGAAGGATGTAAGGAGTTCTAGGAGAATGCTTGTCTGGGTAACGGATCCACTTCTAAACAAACGCTTTGTATCCGATGGCGTGTTGCAGCGTGCAACAACTAAACCAGGACGATCCGTTTCCTGTAAACTATCCCTGCTGACAACTTTAGAGGGAAATTAATTGGCTAGAGGATTATATATTTGGGAAACATTGACATCCTCTGAAAATAAAGCTGGGAAAGAATGCGCGACTGTAAGAGTGGGGTAAGGAACTGGGGGGGCTGAAACGGGGCCCAAAAACACATTCTTTTGAAAGGACTCACATTTTGGACTCCAAAGTTACTCTGACACATCACACGAGGAATGATGCTGGGCGGGAGAGTGGGGAGGGGATCAAGGAGTCAGGCGAGGAAGAAAAACACATTTACAGAGGTGAGGTGTTTTCCTTCGCCGCTCTGCTGCTACTTTATCAACCTGTTTACAAGCTTTCAATAAATTCTAGATTAAATAAACACAGGAAAATGAGCTCAGGCCCACTTTTACAGCCACGAAAACTTCCTAAAACATACCACGCCGCCGCACATCTGTGTTTTTAACTGAGGCAAAACCTGAAGGAAAACATTACAGTGACTGGGAAAGTGGGGAGCATTTATATGCATGAGGAATAAAGGAAACATAAACAGCATAGAGAGGATATTAAGCAGTTCCAGCATGTGAAATCATCCCAACTCTTTTCCTCTTCCTGCAGCTTGTAAAGTTCACCTCTCACAAGTTGAAGGAAATGGGCAGCCTCCCAGTGGCCCTGCTCCTCTGCAGTTTCCACGGTAACGCTGCCAAAACGAACACACAAATCACTGTGCTTAATTACGGTTGAGTCGCTGCGTGTTTGTTTTTATTCTGCGAAACACTCCTCTCATCTGGTTTCTGTTCCACAGCGCTCGCAGCTGTGGTCCAGGCCCAAACGCACGGTAAAGTCCCGCTTTGATCAGGATGACAGACTGCTGTCAGCTGGAGGATGCTCTCCTCCCTGGTCTGATCTGGTTTTCTTTTTGTTTCTAGAAAGCGCTGAGCATCCGGGAGCAACCCCGTTACCTGCCAGTGAGTGACTCCACTCTGACCTCTTATGTCACCTTTTGACCTTTAGCTGTGCTGTTCTGATTTATTCAGCTCTAAAACTTCTGTCCTTCTCTGCAGGCTGCAGAGAGGAGATGTATCCTTGCACCAGGATGTACTCCGTTCACAGACCAGTGAAGAGATGTATTGGCAGGCTTTGTCTTTACAGGTAACCTGACATTTGTTCTCAGAGAAGAGCTGTCTTTGGGGCTATAGTTGTATTTCTACTAGATAATATTGCAGGGCTGTTTTCTTAGCTTCATGTTTATTTAGAGTAAAATTATCCCGACGTGCATGTGCACTCAGATATGTGTGCATTAGCTCAAATGTTATGGCTGCAAAGTGCAAGTGCATACACAGACTTTGTGCAAACAGCAAATGATTTCATTCTGCAAAACAATGAGCTCAAAAATCCAAAACAGATTTATATCTTTAAAAGAAATGTTCCAAAACAACAACAAAGAGTCCTGCAATAAAGTGCGTGGCACCAGACTTCATGGATTTTGGAAACAAAACATTTTACTTTTTGGCAGCTTTCCCTGCAGCACAATGTTTCCAGTATGAAATGTTCCTGTGTGTCTCCTTGGAGAGTTTTTTTTTTCAGGTTTTCATCATAAAAAAAACAAATCAGAACTTTTGATTCTATCATTTTCTTCCTTTCTAGTGATACTTTTGTTCACAAACACATGTTCTGGTATTTAAATCCTTGGCACAGAGTGAATTAAAGGGGCCTAAAGCATGATAGTACCTCCACCATGCCTGATAGGTAGAATCAGGGATCCATGCTGGATTTCCTGGTATCTTATTCTTGAAAACACATCTGTTGGGATAAACAGATACATCCCTTCTTGCAGAGCCGTGGCTTTTATTGTTGTAGCTCTGACATGCACACCAATGTTGCCAGTTTCACCTAATGCTACACTTGTGGACAAGTAGGAGGTGTCCAGCATTTCCCTGTGTTGCTGCAGGTCATCAAACTTCTTAAAGAGATCTTTTTAGATACGTATGGAGATTTTTGGGGCCGTAACTCATTTTTGCCAGTTTTGACACCTTATAATAAACATGTCCTATAATAATACTTTTCCACAACACATGAAACTTGGCACTAACTCACTCCTGTTAACCCACTAAGTAAAAAAAAAAAAGTCCTAATGCTGTTATTTTACCTTAGCCTAATGAACTAGACCAAATTGTTGCTTTGCAGAGTTATTCACATATATAGGATGGCTTGCCAGGCTAATTTTACCTGTTTCACCTGCTTTTCATCAAGATCAGCCATCATTTTCAGTCACATTTGATTCATTTTCTTGTTACAAGATGTTTTACAAATTATATGGTAACATTTTACAATAAGGGTCCCTTTAACATTACTTAGTGCATTATTAAGCATTAATTAACAAAGAATCCCTTTATTAACATTTGCAATATTAACTATTAAGTGTCCTTAAGGTTAGGACAAAGGGTCAGGGGGGTGTCTGCTTAGTAATGCATTACTTAATATTAACATTATAGCAGTTGTTAATACTTTATTTCATAGTTTTTTAATGCTTAATAATGCGCTAAGTAACGTTAATAAAGGAACTTATTGTAAAATGTTGCCAATTTTATTATTTAGGAGAAATGTATTTACTTTTTAAAGGCTTCAAAGATGTTCAAATACATAAAAATTACTACAAGTAACTAAAGTCTAACAGGGGCGTGTCCAGGGAGTGGCCTGGGGTGGCACATGCCACCCTTGGAATCTGACTGGCCATCCCAAAACAGTAGGTGGCAGCATGAACCGTTTACATTGTTTTTTTAGCCCCGCCCAACATAACATTTCTGTATTATTATCATCTTTTTAAATTTACATAAACAGTATTTAGAGTCCCAGTCCCACTCCACTCCAGTTGGTGGCAGTAACGCACCAAGAAGTGGCTTGCTAACCTCCACAGCTCAAAAAAGTGGTCATGGCACAATGTGAAATTCACAAATGCAAAAAAAAAAAAAAAGCATAACCACTGGTGCCACCAATGGGGCATAAATAAGGACCCCACCTGGGCCACCCCATTTTAAAAGGCCTGGACACGCCACTGAAGTCTAATTGTGAACATCTTTAGCTGCTGGTAAAGCTTCTTGTTTAAACAAAAACACTTCATGCTATTTTATCCTGTTGCTGACGCAGCCTCCCTCGTGTTTACGTGATCAACAACGAGATCTGCATGAGGACGGTCTGCCAACAGGACGAGTACCTGAGAGGTGAGACTCTTTTCATTTAAAACTCTAATTAAACATCTTGCCTAAAGTTCATTTTTATCTCGACAGCTGAACTGTGCAGAGAGTTGTCCGGGTGGCCCAGGCGTATCGAGAGATCAACTACGAGGAAACGCTGTCGCAATCGCCGTGGCAACCTCAAAACGTGGGCAAACAAGGCCTGATGGAGCCCAGATGCAAAGCCGGAGTGCCCTTCTTTCTCTCGTCGTCACGTGTTCTGTCATTTCTCCGTTTACATCTAATAACTGCATACGAATGTTGAAGCTGTGCTCATTTCATGTTTCTGGACTCGGATCACGTCTCTTATGGTCTACCATCCAGTTAAGGTACTGTAGTAATGGGCCTATAGCAGCACTGAGTTATTTCAAGACTGTAAATGACTAAATAATATTCTATGCACAATAAAAGACAAGAAAACCTGTTTCTGAGCATTTCTACGTTTATTTTTTTTACCACTCTGCTCTCCAAAACAAACATGGCCTCCTGTGTCATGAGTGTTTTCTGTATATTTTTCTTTGCATATTTATTTCCATACACGTTTACAGTTTGAACGACAAGTAACATCTGAGACAAGTGCATATATTTAGACAATAAACAAACACTCGTACGTTTATTTTTATGTTTTTGTGCTCCAAGCAACATCCACCACCACACGCCACTGCACGTCAGACACAACACGTGATAGAAGTGAAACTTAAGCCATAATTCACTAAATAATATCAGTCCTGGAAACAAACGTTAGCTTGGTTCGGTTTCCGCGTGGAGCTGAAGTTCACAGTTAATTCAACACTCTGTGGCTGAGACGCAATACCTGATCACCTGTTAAATAATGAATTAAGCAGTCTTCCCCAGACTCACCCAACAGAACAGAACCAGAGCTGTTCTTAGAGGAAACAAGAGGTCGTGACCCACATGACTCACCGGTCACAGCTTAAACAGCTGCGCTGAGTGGAAATGACGGAACGTGGAAGAAATCATCTCCTCTTTCCCTTGAGGTGAAGATAAACGTATTTCTTCGTTTCCCAACACCCTCTCTCATCCAACACTTCAACTTCAATGTGTTTTGATTTACAGCAGGCTCGACTCCCGCTCCCAATCCCCACCGGAGTTTGTGCTGAGCAGCTGCGCGGCCGCAAGAGCCGAGGAGCGCGGCTGCTCTGTAAATCAGCTCCGGCCTGATGGGACTCTGAAGCGAATCCATTTAAACTTCATGATAATCTCAACCGAACGTGAGACGACCTAAGCGCTGAAATTTATGAATTACCAACAAAGACGTAGTCAGAAGTCAGTCAGTGCATAAAGTCAGTCCCACGGCTGGAGACCTGGAGAAGAACGAGCTACAGTACATCACCGACAAAGCTACCGACACGATATATACACTCATGTAAAATAAATCTTCTCTGTACATACAAATCTATTTAATTATATATTTAATTAGATGTTGCTGACATGATTATGCATCTTCTGATATCTCTATATGTAGACTATCAATAGCAAGTAGCTAATAAACTACTGCAAGTAGGAGGAAGAGGAAAACAAACAAAGCAAAAAGGAAATAGTCGTGTGTCGGATCAGGATCTAAGTCTACGGAGATGAGTCGTGGTTCTACCCATTCGCTGCAGCGAGTAATTCAGAGCAACAGAAAACAACAGAGGGTTGCCCTGCTCGGCAGGGAGAGATACGGGACCCCGGAACGGGGAAAAGTAATTCCCAAAAAGTGCTGCATGATTGCACAGCGAGGAAACAGGAAGTCAAACGGAATAAATGTCTTTTTACTGCTGGGACGCGGAGTCAAAGTCCCCCCACAGGTCGGAGCCGGCCGTGGAGGTCGGGTTGAACGGAGGTGCCGAGTTGGAGTTGCTGGAGTCCAGGTCCAACAGAGAACCTGGTGGTGAGAAATAACCAAAAAAAAGTAGATTCATAAATAAAATATTTTACAATTTATGTTTTTAATCTGTTGAACATAAAAACACAACTATTAAAGGCACACTTGGCAGTTTTGGCTTGTTTTAGCACCCCCTAGCGTCCGTTTAGTAGAAACAAAAGTGAAACTTATCTCCTCGCTGTGCGTTTGTAAACTAACTGCTGAAATGTCTCTTCACTCCTGCTGCACACTGGAAGCATCAGCGCCGCTGAACAGCAGCGTTTTACTCGTGATTTTCGCTGCTTGCCAGTGCACACCGGGAGAATCTCAGCCGCGAAGCGGCTTCACCGCAGCGCTCCTCACTGGACTCGTGAGATCACAAGATCCCTCAGGACTTCAAAGGTCACGGTTTGTTTATGCCATCCGCTATTAAACCAAAAAGAAGGAAATCACGTTTGACATCGCCGTTTGATGTCATATATAATGTTGTTCCTGGTAAATGGTAAATGGCCTGTATTTGTATAGCGCCTTCTTAGGGTTCTACAACCCCCCAAGGCGCTTCACAACACAATCAGTCATCCACCCATTCACACACACATTCACACGCTGGTGGGGATGAGCTACAGCGTAGCTACAGCTGCCCTGGGGCGCACTGACAGAGGCGAGGCTGCCGAGCACTGGCGCCACCAGTCCCTCCGACCACCACCAGCAGGCAAGGCGGGTTAAGTGTCTTGCCCAAGGAAACAACAGCAGCATTCTCTGGCCGGAGCCGGGATCGAACCTGCAACCTTCCGATTACTGGACAACCCGCTCTACCTCCTGAGCTACTGCCGCCCCTCTCTACTGCCAGGATTAAAGCCATGAAAAACACACCGCTGCACTTCTCGAACGATGCAGTAAGTAAATAAGCTGTGAGGTCACACGTATAGACGTAATCTACATAGATATGAAATCGCATCACTGCAATAGACTTTTATTTTGAAAATTACCGGGCTTTTTTCAGTGAAACCGAGCGTGATTTCCTGTCTAGCCCTATGTTAACTGCGGAAATTGACACATCCCAGAAGCGGCATGCGGCAAAAATGGAACTCGATCCTATCTTTAGCTGCGCGGCATGCCGCTTCTGGGACGCGTCTGAAAATTGCAGCGTTGTGGCTGGTTTGCGAAGTAGCGACGTTCCGTGCCACTGATGCTTCCAGTGTGCAGTCAGGGTTAGCCTTCATTAGTGTCTACAGGAGCGGTTCATCACTAAATCAAACAAATCAGCTGTGTTCATGATCTAAAACATGCAGGAAACATGCTGGAAGCAGACTGCAGCACCAGGCATGTCAGCTCCACTTTGAAGTTGCAAGTGCGGTATTCTGGCCACAGAGGGCGGTGGGGGTCATTTCATTAACCCTGTAAAGGTCATTTTAGCACATACTGGCTCAAGAACATGATTTAAAAATATGAAAAAGTTGCATAGTATGGCTTTAAAATATATTTTAGGCCTTTTCTTTAAAATGATTATGAAGAAACCAGCTGAACCACCAAGATCTCTGCTCTCCAAATGCTCTCTGTTTATCAAACACAAGTCACATAAATAAAGTGAACTCTGAAGCTCGGAGGCGGTGAGTCTTTGCACAAACATTTCCTCTTTTATTCTGGAGTAACCACACGCCATATTAAAAGAAGTCTTCTTAGGCGTAAATTCTTTGATAAAGGAAGTTCTGTTGAATTTCTGAAATGTTTCGAGCACCAAAACCAAAATTCCACTCGCTTTAACGACACACAGATGCTGCAGAGATCTCAGAGGAGAGAAGCATCTTTAAATCTCAGCAGATGAAACCAGATAAAGAGTAAACTGTGGTTTATGATTCTGGAGAGAGGATGCATCAAAAGACCAGATAGGGCTCACGTAGCAGCAGTGTGTTAAATTAACTCGTTTCAAATGGTTACTATGAATTTATCACTGATATTTCTGTGGGTCAGCATAACTGTGTGATTCCCACATTTACTGTTAAACCAGTTTAATGTTCCACTGTAACCTTAAACAGCAAATTCAACAATTATACAGGCTCAACCCAGCCTTCTCATATGAAAATAAAATAAGTTATTATTTATCATTATCTATTGAATGTATTTAATTTCTGCAAAACAAACACATAAAACATCTGTTTCACGACTGCCACGATATTAAAGTTAAAGTCCCAAGTGTTCATCACACACTGGTGAAATTACATCTCCGCATTTGACCCATCCCCGTGGTGGGGAGCGGTATTTCATACCTTGGAAGAATAAATGACCTACCCGTGTCACTTCCTCCCGCTGATGGCTGCGTGTTGTGATTGGTAGACTTGGACGAAGGGGGCGGGGCCAGTTTGCCGCCAGGAGGAGGAGGAAGGAGACCAAAACCTCCTGAACTTTGTGGGCGAGACCGGTCCTTTTTCTTTGATTGCTAAATTAAAATCACAGGAAAACAAACAGCCTTCAACCAAAGTTCACACTCCCCCCCCAGTAAATCTGCAGTTGTGTACATGAATGTATTATGAGTCGATCTCTATGAAAAAAAAAAAAGCTCTGGCGCTCCCGTTTCAGGAAGTAAAAGTTACTCGGACAAGAAGAGAGCAGAAAACAGCAGGATTTGGAGTCTTAGTCATTATTTCCTGATATTCAGACATCTCTCCTCTGATTGGCCAACAGCAACACGACTCTACCACTGACTCTGTTTGCTCTGCAACGTTGATGTTTTATCTCCACAAATAACACAAACCTGAAGGAGTTCTGCTGTGTGGTGGAGTTGCCAATGCTAACGATTAGCTTCTACGAGCTGAGAAGTTCTCTGCTGTTTCCTGGAAGCTAAACCAACAACAGCCTTCCCCGCCATGACCCAAGATGGGTGAGCCCACGGATGCTAATTTACAGTGTGACAAATCTGTGTGGCTTTTATTTCCCCGTCTATTTTCTATCAGAAGCTAATGCAGGAAATAGGGGTAGAAGACTATTTTCACGTTCAGCCTGCATGCAAAACTCAGAGATCGATCAAATTTCAAAGCAGCTGGAACACATTTCTAGAGCAAACTTCATTTCTAAAACCCTAAACACTAAAATAAAACAATTTTTGACATTTCGAGATTAAAATCCGTTGAAACTGTTTACGTACCCCGATATTTAAAGTTATCGTTTGCCCTTCTTTGAAGCTTAGGTCCAGTTTAGGAGTGGAATCTGGAGCCTGTGCCTGTTTGGTCAGTTCATTTTCTTGCTTTACCCACCTGAGATAGACAGAAAGGCAAAAACATCAGATAGATCAGAAGCGTTATCAAAAGAAATAATCCATTACTGCTGATGTTACGATGCTGCATACTTAAAATGGTCTTGAAGAGCAACGTTGAAGTCAAAAGCGTCTCCTCGATCTCCAAATCCAATGCCAATGAACGCACTACGGTCTTCACATAGTTAAAGGAGAGTAAAGCTTAAAACAGTTGAAACAATATTCATTGTACGTTGTATTTATTGGTACTTTTTAGGACACTCAAGGTCAACATGCATAAATCAAGTGCGAGTGTTGAAACATGAGATAATATGGCTTTAGAAACAAAAGATGGAAACATTAAACCTGTACAAAGAAAAGTATATATTAAATCCAAGTTTCTACAGGTTTCTCATTTAAAAAGGACAGAGGACAGACCGTCACCTTGGTTACCATAGCTCATGTGTACCACAAGATGCAGAGAAGGTTCATTACAGCTGTAATGCTTCAAAAAGCATATGATCTCAGCTCAAAGAGGAGCTATGTTTACTCAGATTGATTTTACTCTTAAAAGGTTGAAAATGGAACAATTTAATAAAAAGATTAAAAATAATACCTCCACGGGGTATTATTCTGGGAAGGATAACGACATCTTCTGGGCTCAGAAGCAGCTGCTTGACTTACCGAGTCCGCCATTTTCCACAGTGTCAGCCTCGCTGTGCAGAGCGAACTGTTTATTGTATTTATAAACCCGCAACGGTGCCCTCTACTGGCTGGTAGATGTAAACATGAACACAGTGTCCTGCCCGTCAAAATAAACATTTGATTATTTTTAAATTAAAATATAGCTTTTAAAGGAAATATTGTATCTTCATTCTGCACGCTTCTAAACGCACCGTGGTTGTTTTTTTTTTTAAATATAGATTTTTATTAAATTGCTCCATATTCAACCTTTAAATAACCACAATTTCCAATATTGACCAAAGTAACAACGGTCATGATTTTTCCCCTCACAATTCCCTACTGCACAGGCCACATCCTTTAAATGCAAATCAAATGTGCTTCTGCGATTATTCCTTTGAGAATTTTGCAGCTTCACATAAATGCTGCACAGGTATTGTGGAAAACACAGTTATGCACTAATTAACACATTTAGTTCACAAGTGTCATTTTCTAAAATTACAAGCACAGCTGAAATATTTATAGCTTTGCTATAAACAGCTTACTCACTGTTGTCATCCTGGATTCGAAGCACAAAGTAACGACTTGAGTCACTGACTGTTTCCACTGCGATGCCAGGGTACTCCTCCACGGGCGCTTGGGCAAACAGCTCCCCTGTACATTAAAACAAGACAGGCGGTAATTAAAACTGAATCATGAGGAGGGACTCAAAGTAAGGAAACCTTCATGACAAAATGACACACAAACAAGACGAGATGGGTTAAACTGTCAGTGTACATATGAGATTAAAATAAGCCAAATAGAGTGCGTGCCTGGAGAAAAACACAGTGATGCAACCTCGTCAGTCCAACACAAACTGCTTGGTCTGTAACCTTGGATTAGATGACTAACGGAGAGCAGGTGGTGAAGCAGAAGACTACACAGTGAAGTGATTTACAGCGGTGGGAGTAAACACCAGCTCTGTCCTGTCTGCTCGTCTCTCACCAGAGATTTTGTCCTCCAGTTTCACATAGGCCACTTTGCCACGAGCCGTCACACGCATGCGTCCTGTCCAATCAGGAGCGTCCAGCTTCCAATCAGCAGCCCTGAGGAACAACAGTCAGTCAGATGATGCAGGTAAACAGTTTGTTAAGCCTGATGTTGACAGAAGAAAAGTTCCTGTTAGGAATTATCCCACTCAGTCTCTCCACATATTTTAGGAGCACCATCACAGGCTTTTCCCTGACACATAAGGTTAAAATATTACATAAACACACTTACTCACTGGGGTCACTGGTAAACTAACTGTATCTCACTGTTTTGTGTAATTTTCAGTCAAAAGGAGCTGCAGAAATATCAGACTGAAATATTAAGACAACAAAACATTCAGCTAAATAATTCTGCTGTCAGTCAGCTTAATTAGGAAGAGTCAGAGCATCCTTGCTGAAGTGTCCTTCAGCAAGTACTCTAGCTTCCGGGATGCTCTGCTAAAAGGGTCAAGCAGGTAAATGAGGGCGTTAAAGTACAATGAAGAACCTCTGTAATAAAAATATACATTATGTGACGTCAACGTTAAATATGTATCGTATAATTTAACAAAAAGAACAGGCGGACACTTACAAAGATGTCAGTTTAACCCCACTAGGATAACACGGCGACATGCTGGCTTGTTTTGTTTGTGTTGGCTAGTAATTTCTCCATGACCTTGCTAACGTATAGCATAACAAACCCTTTAGCTACGTCACGTGATGCTGTGGAACATAAAGGCTCCTCGCGGACACAGCTCGCGCGGATGCTGAGACCACAAGCTAGCACCCCTCTCCTCACCTGATAGCCCGGTTAGATGTCCTCGGTGGAATTCGGTAAACGTTGACTTCAGGTTTCACGCACAGCACCGACTCATACTCGAACTGACCCTCGGTCGCCATCTTGACTATCATTGAGTACGCCGGTGGTGCTGGTGGCGGTTATTTTGTGTCCGTGCAGCGTTAACGGGAACGTAACCGTAATTCATGGCGTAGGAGCGCACTCCACTCTGCGCCATTTTTACCGTTTTTGATGGTGCGCTGAACGGGGGGCCCCTGTGATGCAGGGCACCACAGTGAGGCATTTAGATTTAAGAAAAAGACTGAAAATGTCAAAAAATCAGATTTTTAAAAAATAAAGACATGTTATTCATTCAAAATAATTACAATTTCCTCCAAAAGCACACATGGATTTTCTCCAGGTACTTCGATTCCCTTCCACAGGCCAAAAACATGCATGTTAGGTTACCTAGTGACTTTGTTGTCCCTCAGTGTGAATAAGTGTGTGAATCCTTGTCTGTCTTGTTTGCCTTTATGTGTCTCTGATGGACTGGGTTCCCAAATTGGGGGTCCCCACAAGATTGCAGGGGGTCCCCACAATTTGCCTTTGCTCAGTTTGTGAGGTTAGCAAGATTTTATTTGTAAAAATTACATTTATAAAATCCCAATAACACACCCTACAGTTCTGTAAATGATAACATTTAATGTGTTTATGCATGTAGGAGTTGGGTTTGGGTGTCCTGGCTTTTTTTGGACACGGGCAAGGGGGTCTTCAAAGAAAGAATTTTGGGAACCCCTGGACTAGAGAGCTATTCCCTCCTGCCCGATGACTGCTGGAGATAGACACCAGCTCCCCACAACCCTATGTAGGAAAAACAGTAATGAAAATGAGTGAGTGAAGCAATAAAAAAATATATGTTAAAGTAGTTAAGACAGAGAAAATTAAAACTTTTTATTTCGTACAACTCAGCTCTCCTTTACCACCTACTGTAACAGACATAAGAATTTAAAATTTGGTATATTTTATTTATCCCAAGGCAGAAACTCTTGTCTTACAGTGCTCCAAATAAACATAACAAACTAAAAGGGGCTTCTGCCCCTGATCTATATATAATGGAGTCAGTGGGAATTAATTTTTATTAATTTTGGTACACTGTCTGTCCAAAAAAAAAGTTGTCACCTGGATTTAACTAAGCAAATATGTACGAGCCTCCTATTGGATAATTACTGCATCTTTCAGCTGGCAACAAGTTATTTAACCCAACTGGTGCAATGAGTTGCTTCTCATTTCTTTAACAACCATGTGGAAAGACACATCTGGTGGTGGTGGAAAAGATGTTAGTCTATTTGAGAAGGGTCAGATTGTTGGCATGCATCAAGCAGAGAAAACATCTAAGGAGATGCAGAAACGACTAAAACTGGGTTCAGAACCGTCCAACGCATTATTAAAAACTGGTGTGATGAGTCCAGATGGACCCTGTTCCAGAGTGATGGGTGCATCAGGGTAAGGAGAGAGGCAGATGAAGTGATGCACTCATCATGCCTAGTGCCTACTGTACAAGCCTGTGGGGGCAGTGCTATGATCTGGGGTTGCTGCAGTTGGTCAGGTCTAGGTTCAGCAACAGGATGTGCTCCAAGAATGAGGTCAGCTGACTACCTGAATATACTGAATGACCAGGTTATTCCATCAATGGATGTGTTCTTCCCTGATAGCACGGGCATATCTCAAGATGACAATGCCAGGATTCATCAGGCTCAAATAGTGAAAGAGTGGTTCAGGGAGCATGAGACATCATTTTCACACATGGATTGGCCACCACAGAGTCCAGACCTGAACCCCATTGAGAATCTTGGGATGTGCTGGAGAAGGCTTTGTGCAGTGGTCAGACTCTACCGTCATCAATGCAAGATCTTGGTGAGACATTAATGCAACACTGGATGGAAACAAATCTTGTAAAGTTGCAGAAGCTTAACGAAACAATGCCACAGTAAATGCCTGCCGAAATCAAAGCTAAAGGTGGTCCAACAAAATATTAGTGTGTGATAATTTTTGTTTGGTGGCAACTTTTTTTTGGCCAGGTAGAGTAATTTTAGCAGCATCCTCTTCTCAGACACAGACATCTCCGCTCCACCTACATTACCAACCTTTGTTTATCAGTTTATTCAGCGTGTTGGTGTCCACCACCTTCAGACTGCTGCACCAGCATGACACAGCATGAAGAATCGCACCAGCCACTACAGATTAACAAAACATCATGAGCTTCTTCTGACAAATGCTAAAAGACCTCAGCTGTCTTCAAAAGTAGAGACAACTCTGGCCATGCCTACAAAGTGTAGTGTTCTTTGCCCTGTCTAGTTTATTATCAATGTGCACGTTAAGGTATATATTTTAATCCTGCACCATATCTACTCTGGCCTTCCAATAAAAGTAGTTATTTAGTCTTCACCACGTAAAGCTGCAGATGATTGTACTCACACCACATACCCTGTACTCAGCCTCAACTCCCTCAGTGATTCATCCAAACACTGAACAGTCATCTGAAAACATCGGACAGTAGCTTCTGTAGCACAAAATTTCAATCTTATATAACAGATATAAACAAACACCCCCCCTCCACTCTGACTAAAGGGGTGCAGTTTAAGTTGTGAATGTTCTTGCATTTAATACTGAGAGCAGCAGGACCTATGCAGTCTTAAAGGTCTTGGCCACTGAGAACCTGTACGTGTAATACTTGTACTTTTTCAAGTTTGATCAGTTACTCTGAGTTTCACATGCTTGCAGAACGTGAATATTTTCTTCAAATTCTATCAACTGCATTAGCTGCAGAAAGAAAATAGACGAGGAAACGCTTGGCTCAGAAAAACCATCTCTTCTACGTCACAGGGAAAGATAGCATTCATGACCTCACCCTTCTTAGCTTGCGACCACAGAAGGCTGTATTGATTTTGCGACCAGGAGAGAGCAATCTGCATCTCGACTCGTATAAGCTAACCAGTAGCATTAGCAACTTCAGAACCTGGCAGAGCACTATCGGGCTGGTGTTATTTGTGGAGATAAAACATCTACGTTGCATTTTTGACTCAAGAAAATATGTTTTACAGCAGTGATCCCCAAATTCCTTCTCCGAGGGTCGGTATCCAGCATGTTTTAGTTGTTTCCCTCATCCAACACTCTTGATTCACCTGTTCAGCAGCTCATTAAGCTCTGCAGAAGCCTGTTAATCACTTGCCAAATTAAAATCAGGTGTGTTGAAGCAGGGAAAACATTAAAACATGCTGGATACTGGCCATCAGGGAAGAGAGATGGGGAGCATTGTTTTACAGTATCCTGAGTTTTGTTAACGAAGGCAGTGGAAGAGTCTCGCTGCTGTTAGTCAATCAGAGGTGAGAGATGTTTGAATATCATGAATATTAATGAGAAAGACACTGATTTGTAATTAAAGATCATCAATTTTCCTCAATGTTTTCCCCTTTTAATCATTAGCAGAGCTAGCAATTCACAAGCTAACAACAAGCTAACGTTGCTGCTAACTTCAATAACAGAACAATATACATTTTTTCAGCCTTTATTTTACCATCAAAATATTTGAGAACATGTTCTCATTTACAAACACAACCCAGCTGAGACGTGTTGTCTTCTATTTTATTTAACCCTAACCCATCATGCTACAGAAACAGCAAGCAGCAGCTAGCTAAAATTGCAAGCCTTGCTACAACTTTTTTTTCTCAGTTTATAAAATTCTCAGTTTAGCGGTTGTAGTGATAAAGCAACACTGACATGTTTCTTTCTAGACTTAATGTAAACACCAGAGGAGGTCAGCAGTACGTTTCACAGTCCAAGAAGCTTGAAGGCGTCTCTTAAATCTTCTGTCTCGCAGGGCTAGGAAAAGAAAAAAAGAATAGGGTCAACCATTGTAACCAAACTGGAAACAGGTTGTGTGATCAAAGTTCTACCTGGAGAATCCGGTTGAGTTTCCTGGACAGGCGAACAGCATTTTGGTGAAGACCATCCCAAGGCTTGAACTTGGTCTGATTCCGAGCCACAAAGGTCTGCCAGCAGTAGAAGTAATCTGGAAAAAGATGAGAAAAAATAATGTTGGTTTAAAATCCAAAGATTAAGATAAATGATGTTTTTTTAAACCAAGCCAAACAAAAATACATTTAATTAGTCTCAAACTTCGCTTAGTGTTCACGGATTCCCTCCCTCCCTCACCTTTGTAGCTCATGACAGTAATGTGCACGCCAGCCTTCTTCAGCAACCTCAGGCCTTCTCGTTCACGGCTGTCCTCCAGGTCGCAGAAGTAAAGACGAGAGACGAAGATCCTGAGGCGGAGGTTGGGCGTCTGGGTGAGGAACTGGGCCAGTCGGAGGGAGCAGTTGGCGCAGGGAGACCAGGAGCAAAACCAGGTAATGGAGTAGCTGACTTTTTTCTCACCAGTTACTCCATAACCCCACAAGCCTGGGCACAGGGCTCCCAGGTGGCGCAGAAACAACAACTACAGAAAAAAAAACATACATGAGCCTAAAACATAAGGCATTTTAGAGCTGCATATTTAGACCTCAAGATGAAACCTTCATCCTCTTTTCTATAGTTCTACCTATATATAAAAACATTAGCACTTCAACGTTGTGATGTATTTTAGGTTTTGTGAAAAGGAATGATGTCATTATAAAGCAACTAAAGCTTTGTTTTTGCTTTTGAAATAATGTCATATCCTGGGTTTTATTGTCTGCAATGTAATAAAAGTTCAAGAAAATGTAAGAATAAAAAAAACCCTTTTCTATATGTCATACTGTTCTGTTGTAAAGTTTTATTCTATAAAATCACAATGTATTCTGTTATTAATCGTCTCATCCCTGCTTACTTGCCTCCACATGGCAGCCGTTGCGATTGCGAAGATGTCCGAAGTCGAAGGACAAGGAGTCTGGGCCGGCTCGCTTTTTCACCACGAAGCACAGGTAGGTCTCACACCGACCTCTAGCCCAGCGCAGGTTCTTGTAATGATAGATGAACTTCTTTTTAGGCAGCAGAACGCTGGAAGAAACAGGGAAAAGAGGAGATTTCCTCTTTTATAAGCTAATATCACACAGCAGATTAAAGACTGAGCACCTTTAAAGAGCACTTTTCAGAAAGACAGGCAGATCTTTATTCAATCAGAATAATTAAATAATGAGCTGAAAGGTTTGTTAACTGGCAGTAAATTCTGCTCAAATTCTTTAGATTAGTGTGAAAAGAAAGCAAGAAACTCCCGTAAAGTCTGCGGTTCACTGAACGTGAATGATGGGCATTCAGACAACAACTAGCATTCACCAACAAACCTTTTTCTCACTCTCAGTTTCACAACTTTTAGTGAAACCAAGACAGTTATTCATCAATTATTAATACTGAAACCTCAACTCTCATAAAAACAGTCATTAAGGGAGGCTAGTGTAATAAATGTATTAAAAATAAACTTCCCGATTCAGTCTTTGCACCCAGTTTGCATGTGCATCGAGAGAAAACGAGAAGAAAAATGCAGCAGATTAACAGAATGCATGTGTTTCGCTCACCTGTCTAGCTTTGCAATCATTTTGAAAGACGCGCTTTGCTTTGTCACTCGTCACTCGGGATTAAATGGAGGAAAATGAGAAAGAGTGAAAGTGTGTGTGTGTGTGTGTGTGTGTGTGTGTGTGTGTGTGTGTGTGTGTGTGTGTGTGTGTGTGTGTGTGTGTGTGTGTGTGTGTGCGTGCGTGTGTGTGTGTGTGTGTGTCTTTAGGGGGTTAAAGGGAGGGAACTGAGAACCTATATCTCTGATCATAAACATCCTGCATAAAGCAGAGGCAGCCTCTGGTTGGACAGAAACAATTTTCAAAGTCAGTTGGAGGGGGCGTGATGCAGAAATGGTGGTTGTCACTTTCTGCAACACAAATCAGCTCAGAAGTTGAATGTTGCTTTATTTTATTTTACTTTATTTAAGGAAAATAATTTTTTTCCTCCTTTCTTTGTTTATTTTTATTTTTGTTAGACTTTATTAAAGGTGAGGCATACGATGTTCCTGAAAGAACCGCCCTCTATACGTTTTGAAAAATGCGCAACACTGGAAAGTTAGAATATATAACTTCTTCTAATAGCATGCTATACTTTAGCTTACCTGTCGAGTAGAAAACCGGCGACAGCGGCGTCTGTGGGGAGCCCAACCTTGCCTTTCAGCGCACGCCATCATGCGCAGGAAGTGAAAACTACCCCATGAGCGAGCACGTACGATGGCCTTGTGTTAGCATCACCGGAATGATTGACAGTTATGCGGACCAATGGTTTAGATCAAGGGTTCCCAAAATCGTTTCTTTGAGGACCCCCTTGCTTGTGTCCAAGACAAGCCAGGACCCCAAACCCCAACTCCTACACGCATAAACACATTAAATGTGATGATTTACAAACTTTATACAGACATACAGAGTTATAACTTTTATACAGCGTTCTGATTATACTGTAGGGTGTGTTATTGGGATTTTATAAATGTAATTGTTACAAATTAATCCTTGCTAACCTCACAACCTCAGCAAACAAAAAATTGTGGGGACCCCCTTGGGGGTCCCGACCCCCAATTTGGGAACCCGTGGTTTAGATGATCCACCTGCACATCAAAGAAGTGGAAAATGGAGCCAACTGGATGGAAAACGTCCAAACCCCGATTACTTCCCTTCAGTTTTCCAAGATTCCTTTAAGTAAAAACTTGCACACCTTTCCTCACCTTAATTGACCTTCTGTAACCCCGCCCCTTCCTTCTCCTTGTGTCATTAAAGATGTCCACCTAGCTCGCCCCCCACTTCCTCTGGCCGTCAAAGTTCGGTGGAGACACAGGCGTTCCCAGACCGCGGAGGCCTTGACACTTTTGTCTCCTGATCTGGGTTTTCCCAAACTGTGTCAGTCTGGGAGCATATTTGTAGTCGTCCTTCTTCACCCTACGTGTCTGCTGGTGGACCACCTGACCAACCACAATGTGTGTGTGTGTATGACTCTTGCTCGTGAGCCTTTTCAAACGACATCGGCCGGTAACATTGTTTTGCTCCCGTGTTTCCTTTGCTCTGTCTGCTCTCTCGGTGGCATCCTGCTTTCCCATGGCTCCCCTCACCCTCTGGTGCACTCTGCGGCTTGGGGAATTCACCGTTTCCCAGGGTGGCTGTTTTTGGAGCTCATCTGTGTCTTAGCCATCTGTACGAGCATGTCATTAACACAGTCTATATGCTATACATCATCTGGAACAAATTTCTCTCATTTATCCTATGATTGTGTGGTGCCCCAACACTTAAAGTGATTCATAGGAGTGTGTCTGCATGCTCTGTGCAGCCTCACATCTTATTGCGTTACTCTGACAGCGCTCGTCTGCATGGGTCCTTTTTTTCTCCACAAACTTCAAGGAGATGATCAAATGCCAGACTATATGTAACCACTTCCCATCCAGCTCTCTGGGCTCGACCACAGCTGACCAAGGTCAACTCTCAGTCACACGTGAACGCTCACGTGCACTACCGGCCCTCTTCTCGTGCACTGTCTGCATCTTGTGTGCCGGAGTTGTCCACAATGGCCAGACGTGCATTTAACCTAAAGTCAGAGGGGAGAAAGCGAGTGGAAGAATTGCCAAGTCATATTTTCCGAAACCCACCCGCCCACACCCTACACCCTACACACACACACACACACGCAGCGGTACCGTGCAGACGCATAAGACCACAGTTACAGCAGACTTTCTTTCCAGTGTGTGAACTCACATCTGTTTCCTGACAACAATAATAGCTACAGATCAGGCGGGTGGAGGCTCAGCTTACAGGTGTCTGCAGCTTGACAGTAATGAGGAAACAACCTGATGATGGTGAACTCTTAAATCTGTGGCTAAATCAGGTGGCTTAAGCAACGTTCTAAAAGAATCTAACGATTGGAGCTCACTGACTCAACTTAGACGCCTGCCAGATAAATCAGTGATCTCCAAAAAAGCTAGTTTATATGATGCACATGTGCATATTGTAAACTTTCTTGTGCTTGACACTTTTTTGTGTGTTTTTCATCAAATAAAATAAAGTTGTCGTGCATGATTTTGCAGTTCTCTCAGGGCCTATATTTGTCTCCACACAACAGGTGTGACAAACACAGATATGCATTGTGCAAACATCCGGTGGTGTTTATCTGTGGCAGATTGATGCGACACTGACATGGTCTGAGGTTAGCAGGGGGGTAGATTTGCTCAGAGGAAAACGCGAGGGCTGCTAACCATATTAAGGTTAGCCTCAGGCAGGAGGTTGTGTGCAGTTTCAGCATTAGCTGCCTGTCACCTGCAAACCACACAGAATTTCTGTGTAAATGTATGATGCATTGCACTATAAGCTTTGGGACTTTTAAAACACATTACAAATGTTTTTTTTGGGGTGGTACTCAATTAAAAAATTAATCTAATTAATTTTGTAATTAATTAATTTTGATTAATCGCATTTTAATCGTTCAAGAAACTTTGCCCCCAAAGCAATTTTTTTAATTAAAAATAATGAGGCAGAGAGTTAGGGTCATGAAGAGGGATTTCTGATCACTCATTTGCACGTAACAAAAGGTTTGCATGGTCTTGTAGCCAAGATTCTGAGTTTTTTTTTGAGGTGCATTATATATATTAATATTTAGGGCATGTATTTTGCTGCTAAACTTCAACATCCCCCATATGGGGGAACCTCGGGCCCAAAAAGTTGCATTAACTTTTATTAATGCGTTATTTTTTTCTAATTAATCATAATTACCATTTAAAATTCCCACCCCTAGTATTTTCATTAGAAGCAGCTGAAATTTGATGACATCTTTGTAAAACTGTCATTTTAGAGCTGCAACAAAAAAGATGAACAGACTTTTTGCAGACTCATAAACCCACAATTATGTGAAAGTGAGCTGAGATGAACGAGGAGCGCTCAGATAAAAGATCTGCCGATTCACATAAACCACACATATTTCCTATACAGTAACTGTAAAACACCGACACATCTGTAAGGTTTCAGAAATGAGCGAAGGCACCCGTACGTAGCTGTGCTGGAGAAACAAACCACAGAGGAGACATTTTGCAGAAGTATTTTATTTGATCACGTGTAGTTAATTGTACACCTGAGACATCATAATGTTATTTTTGCATAAATAAAATAAATAATGAAAACGGTTTTATCAAAACAGAAAGATGTAGTTTCAAGTGAACAAAGAAGAGTTTTAGTAACTCATACAAGAAATAAGTTAAACAAAATTCCATAAATTATTAAATTTTACACGTTAAAATGACCACTGAGGGCATCATCAGACTGAAGACACTTTGTTTTTGACACCTTTCATTTTTCTTTACCTGCACACGTCCAGCATCGCTCACAGATCTTTGTAGAAGACTTTAGTGAGGGGGTGTCCCATAAATCCCCTCTCCGGAGTCTCTGTTTTTATCTCATCTTCGTCGTCTTCATCAGTTCCCTCCCCCAGCTGCCGATAGCCCACTTTCTTGAAGAAGGCTTCCCCCACTTTGGATGGGTAGGGGACATGAGCGTATACTCTGTGTGCGCCCGTCTCCATCTCCCTCTGCTCCAGACTCCGGACCAGCAGCCGGCCCAGACCCTCCCTGCGATACCAGCAGCCCGTCACCAGCCTGCAGATCCTCCTGACGCCCGGTCGTGTCTCACTCTCCCGGAAGATGCAGCCCATGATCTCCCCCTCGCAGTCCGCCACCCACACCTGGCCTGCTGCCTGCTCTCGATCAGCAGTGATCTCCTCTGATGACGTCTCTTTTTCTTTAGATCCAATTTTGCGCCTTTGCTACACAGAAAAGAAAGAAAAATCACCATTAAATATCTGAAATACAGTATTTACAAAACAAAGCTACTGTTTTCAAACCTTTTTACTTCCTGGTGTTTTTCCACTGATCCTGCTGTAGAGATTCTGCAGGGTCTCATCCTGGGACCCTCTGTAGCTGCTGCCCACGTAGTCCCAATAGGGCCGGCTGCTACCTAGAACCCCTGTGGACCGAGGCATGGTGATCTTTAGGAAGACAATCAGCAGGAAGACAGGAATGGCCAGGGCCAGGATGAAGGAGTGGACGAGGCAACGCAGCACTGAAGAGAAAACAGCCAGGGTGAAGAGGCAGAGCGGACGAGTGAGGATGTGGAGGATGAGTCGGTTCTCGGTGCCCTCGCATCCTTCCTGGAAAGAAAACAAACCAAGTTTACAGAAATCTGTAAAAGCTGACACAATGAAAGCTGCTTGACAAACCTTGATGAGGGCTTTGACTGCATCAATGTCATCCTCCTTCATCCTCCTCATCACCACCTGGTTGAGATCCAGCCTCACCATGTTTAGGCCTAGTGGTCCAAAGCTTCAGCCTACTGTGTGTGAACATGTAGGTCAGAATAAAACGAGTTTAAACGAGCTCATGTGTAAATGCACAGTTGGTTCAGTCATTCACAGCAACGTTACCACCAAGCAGATCCCCAAAGAATAAAAACAACAGGATTAGGAGGGATTATTTATCAGAATGAACCTTTATTCTAGCCTGGCAAGCCATCCTATATATGTGTATATATAAAGCAAGAATTTGGTCTAGTTCACTAGGCTACCTTTATTCTGCATTCATCAAGCATACAGTTAAAGGATCTGCTTCAGAACCATATATGGTTATTGCTGCAGGACCCGGACCCACGTGAACCCCCAGCCCCGCTTACCTCCGGCACCGCGCCGCTCAAATCAAGCCCAAAGACGGCAAACACACGACAAACGCGTCCCTGGTTGTCCATAGAGGCCGTGTTGGTCAGGTGTTGGTTTCATTCAACGTCGCTGGTGCGGAGAGAACGTCATTCTGGAATCAAATTCGCTGTTTTACGGAACGTTTCGCGTTATGAGCGCGTCGGTTTACGTCATTTGCGTACGCCTAATCCGCTCTGCGTAAATTCTACAGGAATACAAACAAGCGTCGATAGCGCTACACACGCGGTTTACGTAATTAATGTTTGTGCCAAATCCTTAAAAATAACGATATTTAAACAAATTATGTAAAACTAACTAACGTAGTTCTGAAGCTTGTCAAGATCATTTAAGAAACTTATCTCGTGTATTTGTCAGCTAAAAATGTTATATTCCAACTGTATCTACATACGGAAATTGCGTAAGTACAGTCTGCATTGCGCAAACGATACGAGAATACCCATAACAGCGCAAAATACGCGAATACTGCTATAAATAATTCCTATATTGTTTTTTGTTTAGAAAAAGGCGAATAAATGTGTTTTAAAAAGCAAAATAACATTAATTATGCGGTCATCATTAAATATCGTATATCTTTATAAACACACAAAAAGATTTATTATCTCTAAATTTGGAATTTAATATTTCATTAAAAACAACTAGAAATCTTAGTTTACCTTAAGAAATAATGGCTTTGATCACACTTTAATATTCAAGAAGTCAAACAATAAAGTATTGTATCAGATTTATTAATAAGTGGTACTATTGGCTATTAACACTGTGAGAAAAGTTGGGCATGTACAACATTTATTCACAAAATCATATTTACTTAAACAAACTGCCAGTGACAGTATAAGTTAACTATTTAGGAATATTCAGAGGTCCTTGTTCAGCCTATCTGAATGTATAACATTTCTAGTTGCGGCACCGTTGCATTACGCCAAACTGCATGATTGCTCTCAGTTCCCGGTGAAATTAAAAGACTAAAGTGCTACCAAACAGCCCACGAAGTAAGGCGTTAACATCTTCACAAACACCGTTCTCACCTACGAGAACATCTCCACCTCAGAGTTAGATATAGAGCCGTTTTTTATCGTGGCTTCAGCTGACAGTTGCACCTCTGTGCTGTCTGCAGAGCCGTGTCCGCTCTCAGAGTTTTCCTTCACATCTGCTGTTCCACTTTCGTATTTCTCATCACTTCCTGGTGACATCTGCCCCTCCATTCTTCCTTCTCTAAGGCCGCTGGTGCTGACCTCAATGATTACGATCTCATCCCCATTTTCCAGCTGAAATATACTTTCCATTTCACCATCTTCGTCGATCGCAGCGTTGCACCTTGTCCCTTCTTCTCCCATCATTTCTCCCCCTCGTTCAATCAAAGCTATCATCTGCATACCCTCCTCGTCCTCTTGCTCCATTTTGTTTTCTTCACCCAGATTAAACACCACCTCCTGCCCGTCAATGGGTACAAAAGCTTGTGTAGACGTGCAGGAAAGCTCCAAGCTGTTGTCATGTTCCTGGCTGAAGGAAGCAGTAGACGAAGCACTGTCCTGTGGTCCAGCGTGGAAACGAAGAACATATGACTCCCCCTGACCTCCACCCTGTTTTTCCCCATCCCATTCATGCAGAAGAGACACCATCCTTCTCAAATCTTGACCTTTTTCATCTTTCTCTTGCCTGTCTGTCTCGATCTGAAGCACGAGTGTTTTTCTCTCTCTATCAAGTTCAGATGCTGACAGGGGAAGTTGGGAGTCGGTGGACTGGGATGCCGGTGATGAAACTGGGTTGGCGTTAGCAGCATTCTGATCCCCAACATTACACGTTGTTCCTGGAACAGCTCCACCTTCAGTCTGACCGACAGGAGCTGGTGAGGATTTCTGAAGAGCAGCTTTGGGTTTGCGCCCCCGTCTGCCCCGTGCTGTCCGCAGGCTCCTCCCTAAGATGGGCCTGGACAGCAGGGATCCCGGTGGGATGTTGTGAGTCGGCGTGGACACTGGAGTGTGTGCAGTGTTGGTAATTACGATCTTGGTGGGTTGCTGAGAGACGGCAGAAAACTGGGGTATCTGAGTCTGCGTTTGGTTGAGGACGGGCTGGAATGCTTGAATGGTCTGAAGAACAGGAAGAGTCTGTGGATCTGGGGGAGGATTGTTCGCTGTGGGGAGGAGAATCAATCGAGACTGACCGCCGTTATTGGAGGGACACTGAAGGAGGATAAAGTTCTGTGACTGCGACGGAGGAGGTGGTGGTGGAGGAGGAGCTGGTGTAGGGGATGACAGAGGAATAAGCTGCAGGCCGTTGGTGGTCTGAATCATAAAGTAGTTCTGGGAGGTGTTGGGGGGGATATTAAGAGCTGGCTGGGACACAATCAGACTGCCGCTGTTCCCTGAGGATTCCAGGGTGATGGGGTTGAGCAGGGTCGTGGTGGTCGTGACTCCTCCCACACTAGCTTTCACTGCCACGCCGTCTTTACCTCCGCCGCCAGGGGTGGGAACGGACACACTGTTGCCGTGGGTACGAATGTGCCTCTGCAAATACGAGTGCATGACAAACTCCTTGGAGCAGTACGGGCATTTGAAGTCCTTGCGCGACGAGTGTGTGCGAAGGTGGAGCTGCAGGTTGGAGGAGTGCGTGAAGCTTTTGCTGCAGTGTGTGCACTGGAAGGGTCTCTCACCAGAATGAGTGCGTTCGTGCTGCTCTCAGAAAAAAAACAAGAAACAGTAAGATTAGATAACACAGATTCATTTTGAAATTCTGAGAATCACTAAGGATCTTTTCTTGCTGCACTGACCTGCTTAAGATTTGATGTCTGGGAGAACGACTTGGAGCAGATGGAGCAGGTATAAGGTCTCAGCCCTGAATGCATCTGACTATGTCTCCGCAGGCAGCTGGTGTTCTTGAAGGACTTGCCACACTCTTTGCACACATATGGCCTCTCACCTGTGTGCTGCCGTAAGTGGTACTGGTAGTGAGAGCTCCATTTGAAAGTGAGAGGGCAGTGGGGACACTGGAACGCCCGGACTCCTGTATGCACCTGGGGAAAAGGGCGGTTGCAGCTGAAACCTGCTCTCCTACAACAGCGTTTCATACGGTTTAGTTCAGCTGAACGAAATGGCTAAATTTACCCGCTGATGGATGGAGAGCAGCGAGGACCTCTTGAAGCGCTTTCCACACTCGGTACAGCGGTAAGGTCTTTCTCCCGTGTGATCCCTCATGTGGTACTTCAGCCCAGAGGAGCCTTTGAAGGCTTTTCCACATTCAGAACAGCGATATGGCCTCTCTGCACAGAAAAATATCAAGTGTTTTTTTTTAATTCACATTTTATGAGCTAAAAGGGTCAAAGTTCAAATGTAATGTAAATAATCACTTTGACGGATGCTTCTAAAACACTTAAATTCAGCTTTTTTCTTTTTCACAGCATAAGAAACGTAATATCAAGAGACTAATTAAAATAAATCATACAGTCCTGCACAATCCAACTAAAGTTAAATCAAATAAATTGTAATTTTTGGTAAAAAAAAACAAAAATGCAGACTTGCAAAACTATCAAAGGAAACGAATGACTGCATCAGATCTTCAATTCTGTAAAGAATTCCCTCTCATCAGTAATTCCCTTTCTTCTAAGCAAGAATAAAAACTTGTTCAATATTGGCCTAAAAAAACCTGAACAACAGAGCAGAATAGACCAACAGTGCTGATGATTAACTGAAATGTGAAGTTTTCATCCATAAACCACAAATCAACAGAAAAAGCTCCAGGCTTCACCTCCAGCAGGAGCGCTCTTGCTAGCTCCCCCCTTCTTTTGGGCTTTGGTGGGTTTGGGCGGGTGCTCCTCATGCTCCTCGCCGACGGTGATGATGTCAACATGGATCTCCCTCTGGCCCCCCTGCTGCTTGTCGGCCTGGCCGGGAGAGGAGGGCAGGGGGAGGGACAGGGAAAGGGACGGAGGACACACTATCTCGGCCTCCGCCTCGGCCAGGAGGCGCTGCTCTGGGGTGTGGGAGTGCTGATGGGTGAGGAGTGATGAGAGAAGAGGAAACGAGCGGTCGCAGGCAGAGCAGCTGAACTGGGAACGAGACTGTGATGAAAGAGAATGCATCTGCAGAAACAAAAGCAAAACATGAAATAAAACAAAATTCCTTTTAGGGATAGATGAATATTCGTCTTCAGTTTACAGCATTTAAGACACGTTTTGAAGCAACAACTGTAAAAGTGACTCTCACCAGCGACACATGCCTGTTGAGGCCTCCACTGGTCTTAAAGGTCTTGCTGCAGTAGCCACACGACAGCCCTGCCCATGTGGTTCTGGTCTCTGGCGGAACAGCCTCTGAGCTCTGAGTCACCTCGGTGAAACTCTGCAGCAGGTCAAACTGGGCCTGGGTGGTGCCCACAGTCTGAGGAGAAACCAAAGGAAATGATGGAAATTATGCATTTCAAAACAGAAACCTGAACCCAAAAAGTCTATGATGTTGGTGTTTGTAGAGTCACTGAAAGTTTATTATACAAAATATGTGTGCGATACAAACTAAGAGACTAATGAAGAATGCATGTTTTCATCTAATTTGATTTAATCTTTTGTACTGTCATTTATAAAAATTAGCTTCCTAATTACTTCCTCTACAGCCTTTTACTCCTTATTCTTCTGTATGTTTGTTCTTCTTTGCTCCTGTTGTGAATGTAATTGCAGCTGTGACACCCAAATGTCCCCACTGTGGAACAATAAAGGGATTTTCCATTCTATTCTATTCTAACTGTGCATTACAACTACTAACTGTGCGATGGTGGCAGAGGAGTTAAGTGGCCGCTAGGGCTGCACAATATATCGAAAATTGATCGTTATCGCAATATCAGCATGCGCAATAGGCATATTGCAAAGAACAGAAAAATAACGCAATTAATGGTCATCTCAGATTTTTGCTACACAAAATGCATTTTGTCAATCAAATGGAAGCAAGATGTTTTTGACAAATCAAACAGAGCCCTTCACCCATTTGGCCAATCGGTTGGGTTCTTATAGGTTAGATGCCTTGGTGCCTAGGTGGACGGCACTTCATTTGGATGGCTAGCAAACACCTGAGTTACCTTAGAGAGCATCGCAATGACTGAGGGTGAGACGTGTGCGAAAAATGTTAGCGAGAAATAACTCATAATTCAAACAGCATGACTATAATTTCAAAGTACTTGTGTTCAACAAACACAAGTACATTGCAAGACATGTCAAACATTTGTGGCAACCATGAGGGGAAACATGACAAATCTCCATTGTCACCTCCAACGCAACCATAAAGATCTATATACTGGGCTCTAGAAATGTAACGTAAACTTGCATGACTTCATTTTGTTACTGTATTAATACTAATGATAAAGGATGGAGTGGTGTGTCTAAAGTATATATACAAAAACTGCAGATTTAAGTATTTATTCATTTATCGCAAGTAATAAATCGATATCGCAAAATTATAGCATTTCGCAGGTTTTCCTAATATCGTGCAGCCCTAGTGGCCGCCTTGTAATCGGAAGGTTGCAGGTTCGCGACCCGCTCAGTCTGTCGCTGTTGTTGTGTCCTTGGGCAAGACACTTAACCCGCCTTGCCTGCTGGTGGTGGTCGGAGGGACCGGTGACACCAGTGTACATTTAAATTAAATTCTGCAACAGCACCGGGCTGCCCGAGGATGTGCCTGTCTGTAAGTCGGCTTTACTAAGGACAAATATCAGCCGATGTATATAAAACGGTAAATATCAGCCCTACCCCTGTCTACCCCTAGTTACAACATCAGATATTTCTACCTGGGATAAACTGTATTTACTCGTGTGTGAAGTGTTAAATTTAAGCTGTAGGTTAGACTCTCATCTACTTAGGTTTCCTTCTTAGTCAAGTGAGAAAAGCCTTAATTCCCACTTACAGTATTGCAGCCATCTGTTGCTTCTGTTAAACCAAGGAGCACCTCTGTTGTGTGTCCCCCTTCTGCCACTGTAGTAGTCTCCACCACCTCCTCAAAGTCAGCCAGGAGGTGTCCAGCTCCCACCAGCCCATCGCCAACCTCTATTGCTGCCCCGTGTCCTGCCTCTCCACCGGCCCCATGCGCCACAGGAACCATGTGGATGGCCTGGTGCTCCTCTAACTCTGTCCGTGTGCCAAAAGTATGGCTGCAGCTGCCGCAGCTGTACAGCAGCACGCTGGCCCCGGTGTTGGTGCTCAGGTGAACCTCTGTCCCAATGGCCCGAGATGTGCACACGTCCTCTCCAGAAGGAGTGAGTGTGAGCTGGGGGAAAGGGCCTGAATTCTGACCAGAGGATATGGTTGACAAAAACACTTCTTCCATCCCCACGCCGACGCCATCAGCTCCTTCTTGGCTCACGAACCCCACCATGTCTGTAAGCATCGATGATGTCACTTCCTCTGTCCCAACCACCACCTGCACCAACCCTCCCCCCTTCCGCGCTTCCTCTCCCCTCTTGCCCTCCTTGGCTCCAGTGTTGAGGTTGGAGTGCGAGTTCTTGTGCAGCGCCAGGTTCGACGAATGAGTGAAGCTCCGCCCACACTCGCTGCAGACGTACGGCCTCTCGCCCGTGTGTATCCTCATGTGCTGCCTCAGGTTGGTAGACTGGGTGAAGGACTTGTTACACACCTGGCACGTGTACGGCTTGAGGCCGAGATGAACATTTTTGTGTCGCCGCAGGCTGCTCGAGTTCTTGAAGGCTTTGGAGCAAGTGTCGCACGGGTACGGGCACTCTCCAGTGTGCTGGCGCAGGTGATACTGGTAGTGGGAACTCCATTTGAAAGTCAGGGGGCAGTAAGGGCACACAAAGGTACGGACTCCAGTGTGAACACTCTGATGGACCTGAGGAGAGAGAAGTATTTTTAAGTCTCTTCCTAATTTTTTTCTCCCTTTATAAAATCACCAGTCTGGTTTCTCACCTGGAGAAGAGATGAGCGTTTGAAGGCTTTGCCACAGTCCTGGCATTTATAAGGCTTCTCTCCTGAGTGAGACCTGCAGAATAAATGTATTCAGCAACACAACCACAGTTAGGTGTCAGTCGTTTTCAATATTTAATAAAAAGACCATTAAAAACATTTCTAGTTTTATAATTTCAGCCAATTGGAAATGAAATGAACTACGAAATATTTTGGATGTTAATATTTAGTATTACCACATTGGACCATGTGTGTTTTAGATTATTTATTTGCTATAAAAAGAGGGGATCTGAAAAGGAATGCCAATATAAACACTCAGAAGAAGCTGAACAGCTTTTTTATTAAATGTTTCTAATAGAAAGGATTAAGTTTTAGTTACCGCTGGTGGTAAAGCAGAGCAGAGGAGCCCTTGAAGGCCTTGGGACAGAGGTTGCAGCGGTAGGGTCGCTCGTTGTTGTGGCTCCGCTGGTGGTGGGTCAGCCGAGACGACCACCTGAAGCTCTTTCCACAGTCCAGACACTGGAAGGGATGCTCTGACTGCTGAGCCGATGTAGTCGACGTTACGATGTCCAGAACCACCTCTTGTCCCCCTCCTACTACCTCCTTTTCCCCCTCCACCAGCTCTCCTCTTTCTCTGTCGTCCTCCCCATCTTCTCCTGACCCAAGAAGGGAAGGGAAGGAGGAGAGGGAGGGAGTGGACTGAGGTGGAAGGAGTTCTGCTTGGACCACCAAGGCCACAGTGTCAGCCATCAGATGAGGGAGTTCCTTGGAAGCAAGTGGGGCTCAGGTCTGGTGCAGTGTCATGGTTTGAGCTTCACCTTTCCTTCGTTCATTTCACTAAGAAACTCCATTCTTGTTAGCCACTGGAAACTGCAGCTGCCATACCAAGTAGTGATTCTGGAACAGGTCTGACATAAAGGGAAATGGAAATAAACAGAGTTAACCCCTAGTAAGAATTTTCCCTTTAAAAATGTGTTGAACACTCATTTAATCAACACATTTGCAGTGGACTCTAGTAGGAAGGAATGCCTTGTAAGTGTCGTACTCTGGGGGAAAAACACACCGAGTGAAGGTGGATGTTTAGGTATAAAGAATTGATTGAGTAGAGAGGAAAGGAAGTTTAAACTTGAAATAGAGTTTTTTTTTTTTTTTTTTGTTCTTATATTCTGACCCACACTCTAGCACAGTAGGTGGCGGAAATACACTGAGAAGTTAGATGCCATCCGCCATTAAACAACAACAGAAGAAAAAAAAATACACCAGTGCACCATTTTCAGGACTTATAAGTGAGCCACATCACAGTTGAGCTTCAGACGACAGGATTTGGAATCTTATTTCCTGATATTTGGACATTTCGCCTCAGATTAGATAACAGCAACACGACTCCACCACTGACTCTGTTCTGCAACATGGATGTTCTATCTCCACAAATAACACAAGCCTGGAGGAGTTCTGCTGTGTGGTGGAGTTGCTAATGCTAATGGCTAGCTTCTACTAGCCGAGACGTTCTCTGCTGTTTCCTGGACGCTAAACCAACAACAGCCTTCCCCGTCATGAGTCAACATGGGTGAGTCCATTAAGGTTAAGTGACATTGTGACTTACATCTGTCAGGTTTTTCAAATCCTAGCGTTTCACCATCTATTTTCTAGAACTAATGCAGGAGATAGGTGTAGAAGACTTTTTATGTTCAGCCTGCATGAAAAACTCAGTGGCCGATTATAATCAGAAATCAGGTTTAAAAAATAGTTTTTCAGTGTTCCACACCTTTAAATTCCTCACCCTCCGCCCTCCCCTCCCTCCCGCAGTGCCCGGAGGTGGTCCGTCAGCGTCTCTGTCCGTGCCCGCAGTGCGGTGCCTGATGATAACAAATCCCCCACACAGGTTACAGCTAACACACTATATGATACATCCGTGTCCTAATGTAGCCGGTCAGCGACGAAGATCATCAGAAAACACGCTAAAATAGTATTTCCACAGCATCAACAAAAGCACCAGTGGCCTGTTTTAAGCTAACGAAGCTATTCTTAGAGCGAAATAACTTGGTTAAACTGCTCGTTAAGGAAACCGATACAGGCAGAAGCAGTACTCACCACCGCGCTCTTTTAACGCATCCTCAGGTGATAATGTAAATATTAGCATAAGAAACTGGGTCCTGCAGTGCTAATCCACACAACCTTAACAATAAACACAGCGCAAACTAACAGCAGTCCTCCACCCGACGCCGCCTTCCAACAACAGCGACGCTGATTGGCTCAGCGGAGGAAAAGAAGAGCGACTGCGATTGGCTGAGGGATTTAACAGACACGTTCTTAAACCGGAAAGGAAATCTCACTAACGCACAAAATTACCGATTTAACACTACATAAAGAGGTGTAAAACGATTAAAACATATAAAAACGATTGGCATAGCTTTATTTTAAAAAAACATATACGTTGTATTAATTCCCACCGCTGAGGCTTCTGGGTAACGTAGTACTTCCAGGCTTAGCTGCAACACCCTCACGCTGTAAACTAAAACAGCATTTTAAACTAACTGAACACATAGAAACATCTCAATAATCCGTTTTTATTTATTTTCTGAATTATTGTAGTTTTAGTTTAATTTCATAATCTTATTTTCAATTTCATACATTTTTTTCTGCATTTCCAAAAAATTTGCATTTTTCTCCCTTATCCAAAATCTGTTTTGTGAACTGTTGTCATGTTTTATCAACTGCAGTTGACCCAGAGCAGGCCGGCACCAAGATGAAAGATAAACTCACATCCACCGTGCACATTCTTTAGCATTTATTTCACCAAGGCACATATTTCACATTGAGGCCAATCAGTGTGTGGAGGAGGCATCTTGATGTTACAGACATAATTTAAACGTGGTAGTACAATAATAGTGAATAAGAATAAAAACCTGTATAAAAGTACAAAAGGAAGGGAGACTTGCTCCACTGCAGCACAAAATAAATAGATCCACCAAGTTACTTAAATAAATAGTCAATACTGTAACAAATACTAGAATAGGAAGGAATAAAAATTATAGTGATAAAACCAGTAAATTAATCTACATTATATGGTAGAAAACAACATAATACACAAAAAGTTCTGTATACAACAATTTACATTCTTGTATATTTATGTACATCTGTACAGAACATAGCGTCACAATACATAGTATTTTAAGGCTTTTGGGTGTTTAACCAAAAAAAAAAAAAACCTGTCTAGCCCAAAGCTCAAGTTCAAAATCAGCCATCTCACTTTTTCAGAAGGCTAATCCTAATATGTTTGTGCAAAGAATCTAATCAGGACCATCAGTGCTCAGCAAGAGGGTGCATTCATACAGCTTTACCACAACGTGAAATATGCTTTCTCATGCAGAACGCGAGGAATCAGCATTTTAAACCGAAAGTCGGTCTGTGGCACAAAAGAAAAGTATTCGCCTCACTTTGGTTAGCATCCACACGTTAAAACATCTATGCAAATTATTGGATGAAGCATCAATTGCTAAAATATGACACAGTATTGTTAAGATTGTTAGAAATAACTTTACCATTACTAAATGTTTAAGGGCACTCTGTGTGAGAGGGAATGAAAAGCTCGACTGTCCCAGATGCTACATCTACTGGACGAAATATAAATATGTAAATAAAAAGCAAATTGAGTTAAATTACGTTTAAAAGATAACCAGAGCTGCAGATGGAAGAAGTGCTACTGTTTTTGTTTGTTTTGTTGTTTTTTGTTTGTTTTTATATTTTGTTTTTAATGATCAGGGAGACAAGAGGGGAAAAAAACAGGAAGATTACAAAAAGCGTTGGCATATAAGTTCATGTTAGTACAGAAACGAGAGTAAGAATGACACAATACACATTTAAATAAATAAAATAAATAAATTACTAACAGTCAATAAATAAATAAATACATAAATAACATGGACATGAACAAAGGCGTTAGGAGAGAGATCGGAGAATCGTGATCAGTTTAACGGGAATCTTGATGGTCAGAATGGGCTGCAGTGTGCTGCATCCTTATTGGCTCTCAGAAAGACACTTTCTTCACACTGACGATAACATCCAGGCCTCTTGAGCGACTACAGTGTGCACTGACTTGGTCCTGTTCCCCCCTTTGGCTGGGGCAGAACTCCGTAGGCTGCACTCTGACTCTGCTCCGCGTGGATCGTCATTGCACTGCAGAAGCTTTGGGTTTGAGGCTGATGAACGCTCTGTAGGCCCAATCGCAGAAGAGCTTGAAGTGTTGGAGCAGCTCGTGACTGGACTGCAGGACGTCAAAATGATAGGGGAGGTGAGGGGGGAGGGAGGGGGTTACAGACGTCAGCTTTGGAGCTTCGATTCTTTGCATCTGTTCAGAGGAAAAGGAAAAATCTTATTAAGAAAATCTACGATCAAAGTAAATCAGGTCAAAACTGAAGACCATTCTGAGAAAAATATGAATAATTAATGTGTTACCCATGGTTGATAGCTCATCAACTGACTTCATGCGGGGAAATAGATTTATTTTAATGGATTGATGTGCTAACAGCTAGTTCAAGCTGGACCAAGACCAAAGTCCTTTAAAAAACTACAATTTAAAACTTTTATTAGCATTTTGTGCAAATGACACTTTTCTGAACATTTTCACTACGGGTAATTTTATACTTTTGTAATTATTCCAGCAGAAATATTTTATATCTGCCACTGAAGGAGCTCTCCAGCTCCACAACAGCCCCATCCCATGCATGATGTGGATCTGGAGAGCTCCTTTAGTGGCAGACTGCTGGTGCACAAAGGAACATTATCACAGGTCCTTCCTCCCAGCAGCTTTACAACCACCACTGCTCCCACCAAACCCAGTAAATAACCTCTCATTCCCTTCATTCCTGCTGCTTTTTGTGATTTGCACATTTTTCTGTTGTCATTCTACTTACAGACACATTATTGCCCATTCGCTGTAAATATTCTGCCATCTGTTTTTAAAGCCATACTCTGCAATTTTTTCATATTTTTAAATCATGTTCTTGAGTCAGTTTGTGCTAAAATGACCCTTTACAGGGTTAATAAAATGTCACTCAGATCCCCACCGTCCTCTGTGGCCAGAATACCGCACTTGCAACTTCAGAGTGCTTCGGCCCGTGTTGGACTTAGTAAAGTGGAGCTGACATGCCTGGTGCTGCAGTCTGCTTCCATCATGCTTCCAGCATGTTTTAGATCATGAACACAGCTGATTTGTTTGATTTAGTGATGAACCGCTCCTGTAGACACTAATGAAGGCTGAGGAGACATTTCAGCTGTTAGATTAAGGTGTTAAAAAGACGAACGCACAGTGAGGAGATAAGTTTCACTTTTGGTTTCACTAATGGACACTAGGGGGTGCTAAAAGCAAGCCTAAACTGCAGAGTATCCCTTTAATTCAGACAGTATTTTTATATTTTTATTTCTTAAAATAAGTATATATTCAGCATTTTTTAATTTTTAATCTTTGATTTTTTAAAATCTTAATAGTATTTCTGTGTTATGTTTTTTTATGCTTTATTTTTATTTTTACTCTCGTTTTTGCTCCTATAAGGAATGTTGCTGCTGCGACACCAAAATCTTCCCACTGAGGGACAATAAAGGGATTTTTTATTCTATTCTATTCTAAGTGTTCTTGGCAGCAACAAACGTGCTACTGCTAGCTGCTACGATTAGCCCTAGCGAACATCAAAGTTATGTCACAGTGTTCTGCAAAATTAAAGGCGGTGTTAAGGTTTATAAATAAGAATTCATGTGAATCATTACAAGTTACATAAAATAGCAGCAATCACTTCTTGATTTTGGTTGTCTTTAGACTAGCCGTTAGCTCATCAATCTAGTTCTGGATTGAACTCTAAATCTCCAAAGTGAGGTCAGTCTAAGTGTTATAAGATATTGCTTATTCAAAAGTAAATCACACTCCAGCCGTTACCTGACGATTCAGCAACGTGATGAGAGATTTCATCTCTTTGATCATCTCCATCAGTTTGGGTACTGCAGGGTGGTGGTGCTTCTTTGAAACCCGGTTCAGCCACTCAAAGTGATGCTCGTACAGCTTCAGGTCAGCGTGCAGCTGAGAAAGAGTGGGCTTCAGCTGGAAACAAGAGACACACGTTAGAGACTCAGCACAGGTGTGGCCTAGGCACCTATAGGTACGTTACAACCACATTATCAGTGCATTACCTCAAGACTGGTGAGGTCATTGGCTGATCTGTTGCTCATTTCTGGCAGGGACCTGAACCTGTGGGACTCAACGTCCGAGTCAAACGCGTGCTCCTTCTGAAAGAGAAAATGGGCCCGTTAGTAATTGACATCAGAGCTATTTAACTCATCCTGGAGCAAGCCACGACAACACGAGGAAAGAATTAGTCTGGCACCTCCATCGGATCGCTGTTTTCTAGAGACGGTGGCTTTCACTGAATGGTCAGGTTCAGTGTGAGTTCACCCACTTTCAGCCTTCCCAAATGTCAACAATAAGAGCAAATGACCTGAACCCACAGGATGTTTTCTGCTTGGAGCTGGGATAACAACATACACAGTGACTAAGAATGCTCCAAGTGGGACAGACAACACAAGGCTGCAGGGAAACTCCAGGGTCGCGGCTAAAAAAAGACCGAGTGACGCAAGGTTGCCGTCCAGTTCCAGTCGACTATCATCAACCCACAGGCGCCATGCTCCCTGTGGCCAGCAGAGGGAGATAAACCACCTCAATGCAGGTGTTTGACTTCATAAACGGGCAGCTGTGCTCATCAGCGGTCCAATTTAGAATTAAAGATGCAGCCCTGATTCAGAAGGGGCGAACGGACGTGACTGATTTAGCGTGAGTCATTTTCAATCAGCAGAGGAACACAACAACATTAGGTTGATGAGTGCTGAGAAATGTTTTGGAAAACAGGTTGAGTGTGCTTAATGCTTCCTTAACCTGCTATGATGGTTTTTTTCCTTTGTGCTGCTGTTTGTGTTGATGTTTGCAGCCATGAATGCGCTGCATTGTCTCTCATGTCTCTCCATCAGTCTGTCGTAAGAGTTTATGTTTTATCATCATGTTTTGTCTCTGCTGCTTTTGTCCCTAACATCCTTTAACCTCCCTCCCATCGCCTTGGCACTTTCTGCTCCCTCTGCATCAAACCAGGTGCACAAAGCAGCATCATGCGCACACACACACACACACACACACACACACACACACACACACACACACACACCGGCCTGTGATTGGGTCAAGCCTTCTGATCTCTTCATCTATTGTGGTTTATGCGCCATCTTTAATTCTCCTCTCCCTTTCTTCTTGCTCTCTGCGTTGCAGACCATGACCTCACCCCCACATAACTAAGCATCCAGCCCTTTTCTTCCTGAATGCAAATACTTGAATGTGATAAATCTCTTTTTTGATTTTTATCAGGCCTCTTTGTTGCTGGGGACAAAAAGTAAAGCACCAAACCTCGCACCTTTAACACAGGGACTTTTTACAGACGTCTCAAAAGTGCATTATGCACACGCATTACGTAGGTTTGCACGGATTCACGCGCATTTACAGTCTCACACACACACACACTTCTCTTCAGTTTCATTGCTTATTTGCAGGGACTTTCCATGGATTCCCACTGTATTTATCTTTCCTAACGCTGTCCTCTCTTTAGTGGAATTCCATACTAAAAAGTGGGGGGAAAAAATAAATTATAAATAAATATTCTATGTCTCTGAGTGTCGAATAAAACAGAACGGCCTTTTGGTGATGCTGGTTTTTACATATTAACAGCAAAACCTTGTTCTAAAGCACTAATACACACACACACACACACACATGCACACACACATTATCTAGCCACTATCTAATGGCCAAGACTAGAGAGAGTATGTTGCTATTTCTGATTTTATCCTCTGAACAAAAGAGTTTGAGGATTTGCATGACGCTAAAATAGCATCGAGGTCAGTGGCGTGTGACCAGAGATCTGCAGATATGACCCTGCTTTTCTTTTCACCTGTTAAAACACAGTGTTGATAGCTCGCCAATGGGCTCAGATCTGATTTTCCACTTGACTGTCAACAAATAGGATTTAGGGACATACTTTCAGATTAAGAAAACACGATATTTCAACACTTAAAGAGAATCAGCGTTTACAGGTGGGACTGTCACTAGAGCTGTTCCATCACTCTTACTGCAGCTCGGCTGAGGTTGTTCTGTGGTCTTAAAGCGAGGCGATGGGGGTAATAGCTGCTGCTGATTGCAGCAGGGGGGCTGCTGAGTCAGCCTTGCAGATTAAAAGTGAGATCACTCAGTCACATTACACAGCCAGTTAGTGATTAATGAAAGCTGCTTAGTAAACCTGTTTCCACCCTGCAGAGTGATCACATTAGCATCAGAATCCATTTAGTGAAAGATCCATCCCAAACACAGTCAGCTGGTCGGTGATCAGGTCAGCTTCACTTACCAACAGCTCCTGCGTGAGTTTCATCAGATTCTTGGTCTGATTGGACAGCTTGTCCAGGTCGCTGGACCTCCTCACGGGAGAGGCAGACGTGAAGACAGACAGCTGAGCCAAGATCAGCGAGACGAGCAGCGACGAGGAGGAGTCCAGCAGCACTGTAGGGGCAAGAAACGGAAGCAATTAGTGGAGATGCATGCTGTCATCTCACCGTAATGATCCTGACCCCGGGCCACGGCTGTCAGCTCGGGGAGAGGATGATGATGATGCAGCCGAACATAAACAATGGCTCCAGACTTGGCAGAGGAATCCCCAAAGTCGTGTAGTCACAGGCCGGGCGCATCATTAAATCATTAACAAGTCGGGCTTTGACACTGAATATCTCCATCACTTCCTCGCCATAAGCAACAGGCTGATGAATGCAGCTGATTGTCACACCTGCAACCCGATAGGCGCGTGAGCGGCGGCGGTATAAATTAGAAAGACCAAGCCAAGTCGAACAGTAAGCTCATTCATCCTTTATCCTTTCAAGTTCAAATACAAGGTAGACTTAAGTATTAAAAGGGAACCAGAGCGGTGCTGAAATGATGAATGCGCGGTAATTACAGGTGAACCACAAGAATCAGAGCCAACATCACACCGCAGGAGCGTCTGAGCGCCGCGTCCCCGGGTAACTTCTACCCAGAGAGAGAGAGAGAGCTGGCCCACGTGAAGACCAGGAACAATAATCTGCATGCTACGGGATAAAAATGTCAAAGAAAAGTTTAAAACAGCATTCTGCAATAATTTGTCACTTACGTTTCATTTTTGACTCGGGTCCAAAAGAGTGGGAGGGGAGACGCCGGGAGACAAGTGGAGGCCAATAAATAAATAAATAAACCAAATAAATAAATAAATAAATAGAAAACGAATAAATAAAGTGAAGTCCGGACACTGTCACGTGCTCTGGGGTTCTTCTTCGCAGAGGAGGAAAGTTGTCAGGACGCAGGATGAATGGGTGCGCACAGGGATGAGAGCGCGCGCGCACCGAGAGGGAGACGGACGCAAAACACGCAGCGGGGAAAGTCAGTGAATAAAATCAAAGTTTCAGTCTTTTGGTGAAGTTTCAGCTGAGCCCGTGTTGTTTTTTCTCGTTAAGAGAAGAGATGAGGCACTTGATGAGTTTGATGAAAAAAAAGAGGCAGCAGCGGTGCAGGGAGAGGGAGAGAGTGGGATGCGAGTGTGGTAAGTCCAATTTTTGCGCGCAGTGAAGTGTTTAGGCTTGTTTAAAACTTCCTTTATAAAGACGGGCCTATGACACATCGGCAGTGACTCACTTCATTCATAAAAACACACACACTGAGACACACGCTCCCCCCTCCTCCCTCTCTCTCTCTCTCTCTCTCTCTCTCTCTCTCCCTCTCCCTTTCCTCCTCCCCTCCCTGCTGACTGTCTCTCTTTGCAAAACTTTGAAAAAATGTTCCGTTGTTGTTTTTCTTTTCTTTTTTTCCTCTCTATCACTTTCTCTCGTCCTGTCCCGGTCCATATCTCCAGCACTTCCTCCGCAGCATCCCGCTACCTGCTAATCAGCCTCAATCTACCTGTTGTTTATCTTTCCATCTTCAAATCACCCCATCACTTCTCCCTATCACTGCAGAATAAAAGCCTATTGTTTTCAGTATATGTCCTGCTCCCGTTTTACCTGCATGTCCTTTTTTGTTTCTTGTAATAAAAAGTGAAATGGCATGGACATTTCTCTCCTTTTGGTCTAATTCCTTGTGATATCTTCACTTTTGAGGATGGAGATCCAGTCTCAGCGTTTTGATGAATTTCTTTTTAATCTGGCAAAATTTGTATCCATTGCAGAATTTTAGAACTCAACCCAACACACCGGTTCACTCTTGCCTCTAGTGGCGAGGGGCGGTACTGCAACTAAAGCAATTAAATGATAAATGATAAATAACCTGCACATAAAGTGACTGTGTGTAGTTTCCTGGCGATAGGGGGCAGTACATACATTTCAGGGTAACTGTCGCTAGTTAAAAAAAACATTACTGTAAATGTTACCTGTTGAGCAGAAAGCCTCCAACCTCAGCGTGACTCCTCAGACTTTGATAGTCCTTCAGTTAAATCCAACAAGAGAATGCAATGCTGATGCTATTTTTCTGGAGGTGTAGTTTCCGGATCTGCTCGGGTCCTGCGCCTGTCAATGACGTCAAACTACGGCAATACCACTCGGCCAAAAATATATTGCAACTCTTTTTCGATTTTGTTTTTTTACATAGGTTTTAGAAAGAGTTTAGCAGTTTGTTCATGTTTCTTACGGTCTAAATGTTTTCAAATGTGGTAACGTAACTTCAATACGTCGTACGTCCAGCCAAAAAACTAGTGTGATGTCATCGGCAGGCGCAGAACCCCGAGCCGGCTCATGTAGAAGAAAACATGGTGTCTAATATGGTGTCCCCAGAGACTAGACCCGCTCCCTATGTATTTTAGACCCGCTATAGTGGAATAGTTTCTTTCCACCAGCAGCAAAGTGTAACATTCTGGATGCGCACTTCCAAACACATCAAACTCTGCAGTTCAGATTGGGCCAGACAGGAAGTCAACTTACCACACTAGTATTGTTTCCCTGGATGGTACAGAACTACAACTTGTCAGTTCCTATAAGTATCTGGGTATCTGGCTTGACAGCACACTTTCATTTGACATTCACATTAATTCATTACTCTCTAAAGTCAAGTCAAGGATTGGGTTTCTATACCGCAACAGGTCATCCTTTACTCATTCTGCAAAGCAAACCTTGGTCAAAATGACAATCCTTCCCATCTTAGATTACGGTGACATCATTTATAGGACTGATTCCAAAAACCTTCTTCATAAACTCGATGTAATTTATCACTCAGCAATCCGTTTCGTCACTGGTGCCCCTTTCACTACTCATCATTGTGATCTGTACTCACGCGTTAACTGGCCATCACTCCATTCCCGCAGGTTGTTACATTGGTATCAATTTATATACAAAACAATCATCGGTAGAACACATCATATCTTCACTCATTACTCATCACTTCCAACAACCAGAGCATTTTACGTTCCAGTAACCTAATCTCTATGGTTATTCCCAAAGCTCGCACCTCCTTTGGCCGCTCCTCATTCCAGTTTGCTGCTCCCAATGACTGGAATGAACTGCAAAAATCACTAAAGCTCACTACCTACGTTCCATTATCTACTTTCAATAATTCATTGCAATCAATAGTTTCTGATCAATGTGCCTGCTTCTGAGTACTTAAAGATTGTTTTAAGTCTGTTTTGATGGCTTGTACATATTATATATGAGAACAGTCCTTTGTTTTTATGTCTAGCTGTTTTATCTTATCTTTATCTGCATTTTTTTTAATCATATCTGTTTTTTATCTTATCTGTTTGTGTAAAGCTAACTATGTGTCTGTTGCTGCTGCCTCTTGGCCAGATCGTCGTTGTAAATGAGAATGAGTTCTCAATCGACTTATCTGGATAAATAAAGGTTAAATAAAAATAAATAAATAGAAGTCAAACACGAAATCAGTGTAAAACATCCGGAAACTTACAAAATAAAAGTCACGTGCAGTATGTCAATCCCCTGTAGCCGATGTAAACAGAACAGAAAATAAACCACTGACATTTTTGGATACATGTAGCCTTTCTCCTTGCTTGTTATTGTGTGACCTTCTGAAATCATGCATGGTGTTGCAATTCTCCTGTGATTTTGTGACATCATGGGATCAGCTGTGTGGAACGCTTTCGCTCCCGTTTTGCATCAGAATCGCTCCCAGTTGGGAATGAGCTCGCGGGTAAAATGCCGCTATTACATTATGCACCGCGTTCATTTCCAGTGGAAAGAAGGGGTAAGAGGTACCCAGTGACGTTGCATGTACCATATTACGTGGTTGAACTTCATTGCACTACAGCCAAGTCTCAGCCACGTGAAGAGGTGAGGGGGGGTTGGGGGGGTGCAGTCAGTCACTGTCTCACCACCGCTCTCTTGGTCTGCCAGGCGATGCCTCCTTTAGGCGCATTTTACAAACAGTAAGTGTGGGTGGGGTAAGACTCCGCCCAGGGGTTGACTGAGCCTTTAAACAGTAACTCACCCCAAATCAGCTTTATTTTGCAGATAAACTTCATAAATGAGTGTCTAATAGTGCTGCAGACATGTAGTTATTATTTTGGCATTTTAGTGCATCTTATTTAACCTACTTGTGTGATTCTATATTGAATTCTATTCGAATGCGTCACGTTAATTGCGGGGAACGCACACAAGCGACACTTCAAATCAACGCAAGTTACACGTGGCAGCCAAACAGCAAGTATATTCCAGGCCTTAAATAAACATGTAACTGACACTGACTGATGGTGATACGCTACATTGTAACAACAGCTGCCCTGGGGCACATCGACAGAAGCAAAGGTAATTTTATAAAAAAAATGACGGTTAAAGTAAAATTAAAAGCCTGTTTATAGGCATTGTTAGTTATTTCCAATAAATTCTGTTTAATAAATCACCGCAAATGAGCTTGAATGGCTTTTGTAATGGTAGATTAAATAAAATATTATTTTACCTGGATAGTACTGCTTCTTAGCCTTAAATAAATATGGCGGCGACGGACACTAAGCAGTTGTAGCTCCTCTAATAAAAGATAAATGACAAGAAATCGCTGTTCTTGATCCATTATTCCTTCTTTGTGAGCCTTTCTGCCTCTGTGACAGGATCTAGGGGCGGGGATTTATGACGCTAGGCTGTCCGATTTCAGAGCCGTTTATTTCCGGATTTAGCGGTAGATGAAGGACCCGATCTCGGTGGACCATTGAGTACACGGCCTCACAAGCATAAACCCCTGGATTCAAACACAGCCTATGTGTTGAAGGCCTGTACTTCCTGCTCTATTTCAGCATCCATCCCTGGCTATCGCATTTAAGAACGCACCAAGCCCTTCATCTCGGAGATGCCTTGATGAGTGAGGTGCAGTTGTTTTAAAATGGTGGATCTTGCTTTCTTTGGAGTATACTGGCGGATCATCTATCACGTTCAGCTTGAAGACCTGTCCTAGTGTCCTCTTCCTCCTTCTCCTCTGCGGCACTGGCAGCTGGCTCAAAGCGTTTGCATTTGCGAGAACTTTGCATAATTTGTAAATAATCACACTCATATGCTTGCAGCAAGGTGGCCTAACTTGACGCCAAAGATGGGATCATCCTTACCACCAAAGTGTGATATCTGCACCTATAAGGAAGGAGATCCATTCTCAGCATTTCTAGCCACATGAGTATCCATTGCAAAACTTATTCAACCCAGCTTCCACTCTTGCCTCTAGTGGCGTGGGGTGGTACTGCATCTAAACCAACTATCCAACTAAATCAGTAAACTACATTCTTATGTTTAAATTCACCATTCCTCTTCCTTCTTTTCTCACCCTTTACTCCTTTTTTAGAACTCCTCCTGAGACAGCAGCATGTTATTTCCACT